>BSUD01000228.1:112137-125101 GCA_033239045.1 Fagopyrum esculentum
GTCGGGCATGACAAGGCCATGCCAATGCCTCTCTCGGACATGGCGTGGCCATCGTCGGGCATGAAAAGGCCATCGTCGGGCATGACAAGGCCAGCGTCGGGCATGGCAAGGCCATCGTCGGGCATGCAAGGCCATCGTCGGGCATGACAAGGCCATCGTCGGGCATGACAAGGCCATCGTCGGACATGACATGGCCATCGTCGGGCATGATAAGCAATCGTCGGGCATGGCAAGTGTTACGCTAGGAAATAGCACGAAAAACTTTACATTTATAAACTCGAACTAAATCCTAAACTACCTAGCGAACCCGCAGTATTCCGAGGTCGACACAAAGACTAAGGTGAAATCGAGTCAAGCAATGATCAAAGATAGTGTGAATCTAGACTAAGATAAGATGAGAAATAAAGAAAATGGAAAACTCAATGTTTTGTTGGTTTTTATGGTGATCAAACAAAGATCACAAGTCAAGCAAGATAATAAAACAACTAACAACTCAAGCTAGCAAAGAAACAAGTAACACAAAGCACGAGTATATGATCAAGAGAGAAAAGTAGATTCTAGAGGTCATGATTTCCGGTTATGGCATTGGACTCAAGGTTCTAAGGATTCTAAGGACAAGCTACGTTGTTTGGGAAAGAATGTTCACTAATGGAAGCGATTACCGGGTAAGTCTCTCACTTCACTAATCCCGCATCAAACTCCTATTACCGGGTAGGTCTCAAGAGGTTAGAGTAAGGAATTTCGCACAAACTAGATGCTACTTAAGGGTAACCCTCTCCTTACCGGGTAAGTCTCGGAATAGGGAAGTCTCAAGCAATAATCCTAGCACATTCGATCCAATAGCGGCTTATGAGGCTCACTACTACCTAGCATTCATCATCTTAGGTATCTAAGGTCGGAAATCATCGGGTAGATCTCTTCCCTCACTTAGATTGGTAGCATTAGGTGATACTAAGCTAAATTAGGCTTGACAAACACTAGGATTTAACAAACAAAGACCATAGCATGCAGATTCATCAATTAAAGAGCAACAGAGAAGAAAATCGGGTGGATCATACAAAAATCGGACGATCTAGATGAAGAACAGGTCGATTTTTGTCTATGGAATGGGTTTCGTGCATACAAATCATCCTAAACTAACATATAAGTCCATCCTATCATCACCCAATCCATAACCATCAATCCATCACTCTAGAATCACAATAAACTAGCCAATAATATGCATATCAAGATCCGAAATCATCAAACAAGCATACATGGTGTTCATAGATGGATAATGAAAGAAGAGTAAGCAAAATTAATAAATCTCAACCAAATCCAAGTTGTAGCAAGACTTACAAACTCTAAAATGAAGATTCAAAACGTTCTTAACAATCCTTGCAATTAGTTCTTCAATCCAAGACTACAAAATCACTCAAAATCCCTCTAGACTCTTAGAATGGTGTTCTTCTTCTTCCCTCAGTCTTTGAGAGCTTTTTTTCTCCTCCAATCTTTCTCCAAAATCAATGAGCTGTGAATGAGAGTGTGGGAGAGGAGAGATGCTCAGCAACCACCTGCAGGACCACTTATATTCTCCACCAAGAGCAAGGACGGACAAGAGATCGTGGGACACGTGGCTTTAAGCTGTCAAAGGCCTAAAAATCGACCCAGAGGAAAAAATCGGCCGATTTTCCTGGGTGTAGGTCGATTTTCTTCAACAGAAGCATGCTATGATCGTCTAGCCATGAGTTGATCCATTGCTTGCACCAATAGTGGTCTTTGTGTCCTTTGTTGCTCCAATTATGCTCCTCCTTAGCCTTGGATGTGTACCATCATGAGGCTTGACCCTCAAATGTATCAATTAACGTCCAATAGATCCCCGAATTACCTACAAAACCGATAAAAGGTAGTGTAGACGTCTTTTCTAGAAATGTGCATGAATTTAGCGAAGACGTCATGAACCAATGCCAAAACGTGCATGAATGAGTGAAAATTCTATCTAAATGATTACCTAATCCTAAGTCATAAATCGTGTTATCAAAAATACCCCATACTTAAGGTTTGCTCGTCCCCGAGCAAATTCTCAACTATAGACTAAGAGATGACATGATTTATGTATGCAGAAAAATGGCAAAATCTTTTTGGGTTTGTGCTTCTAATATTGGATCACCTTCATAGTCATGTTTCATAGCAATGGACAAGCAATCATGTATCAAAATGAATGAAGGCATGGAAAGACAATTATACTTAACTAGAAAACATGCATGAGAGGTGAAAATGAAGAAGTCAAGATGATCATGAGTATGTCCAATCTAGATCACTAAGTCTTACACACATGCATTTAGGTCACAAGGACTTAGGAAAGAAAAGGCTAAGAAACGTTGTGATTAGGTGGAAATTTTCTAGGCTATGTGATGCTAATCCGGGAAAGGAACTAAACAACCACAACTTCAAATTTTCTTATCAACTTCGCTCAAGTGTATATTTTTCTTCATTTTCTTTTCTTTCTATTATTTTTGAGACAATGGCATTGGTGTACAAAAGCCGAAACCTTGGTGATTAGCATTTCTCGGGCTTTTTCTATTTTTCGAGATGCATCCACACCGGGCACACATATCAAAGCTCGTTAGGACTATCGGTTTATTTGACTTTGGCAAGGCACCAACACCCGATTATGTGAAGTGTACCGAGTTACTTGTCATTTAAACCAACGTCCCCAAACCTATATTTTTGTCTACACTTTCACAACAATTTCGGCATTTCATTCACATCATTCTTTCATCAACAACTTCACCCCACACTTGCTTTTCACACACATCAACACACTAACATGCTCCTATTCCCGGATGGGTCAAAAGAGGTCAAATTTATCTCAATTGAGGTGCTCAAACAACATGATCAAGATGAGAAGTAGAGAAAGATGAATTGCCTCATTTATTCCTAAATGATGTGCAAGAACTAGCATGTAATTTCGACTTTCAATACTCAATTCAATCAAGGCAAACATTCATGATCACAAATCATTCATGGTTTCAAGAGAAGTACTTCAAGTCCACATATGCATCATCTATTCAACACATGAGGCCATCCATAGCCAATTCACAAGACAAGATTCATCATTAGGGTCATATCCAAGCCTAGAAAGCACAAAAATTTTAAAATTTTCTGATTTTTTGGATTTTTTCGAAATATGTATGTACAATGCAAGACATAATGAAACATGTGACAAAAATTGAACTATCTAGATGCTAATCATGCAAGTGATCATGAAAACCCCACCCCATACTTAGAAACACATTGTCCCCAATGTGTAAACTAAATAAAGAAGTGAAAGAGAGTCCTCACAATGTAAAATTTGGTGATGCTTTGGTATTTCGGTTCACATTGGATGATGATGGTGGATGATCGATCAAGGATGGTAGAGAGCTCTTGATGTTCATTAAGGTGTCGGAACCCGCGCTTGGCACCGCAAGCCGTCCAAGTTCCACGTCCGCTCCACCCATGCTTGATTGGAGATCATCACTTTCCTTTACAGAGGAAAAATCGGACCATCTGCCCAGGGAAATCGGCCGATTTCTGTGAAGAACAGTCCGATTTTCCTGGGTACTTTCTTCCTCGTCCATGTGCTCGGATCTTGTGCCTTCTTCTCAACAGTTCCATGAGGTTTTCACATGACCTCCAGCATCTCATCACACATGACAACAACAAGATCTAGCACCCAAAAACACAAAAGAAAAACAAAGCACACCAAAAGCAAAATCAAACAAAAACAAGAAAAATAAAAGGGAAAGACATGTACCAATGAGTTGCCTCCCATTAAGCGCTTGTTTAAGGTCATTAGCTTGACCAAACTCCGAGGATGTGTCAATCCACCTCGAATACCATGGTTTGCTTGAGGAGTCCAAGCAACCATCGCTTTCCGGCATCCATGATGACAAGCAAGGGCCACTTGATGCCCAAATAAGCTTTAAGTTCTCTCTTCACCGGTGAGTAGTAGACTCCTTCATCACCGCTCCTTTGATGATAGTATGGAGTTGCAACCATAGGTGCCACCCCATACTTAGACAATTGGTACTCCGCGGTCATACCGGTGAGATGCTTGTCATCCTCATCCTCTATGATCCAAAGAAGGCCGGTTCTTGGAAAGAATTCTTCATTGAGGTGCTCCATAACTATCATGGATCCATCATGCTTGCCTCCATCATTCAACATGGGAAACTCCTTAGGAAAGGGGCTCCAATCTTCGTGTGTACTCCGGGCAAGCAAGGAGGGATTGGAAGGAGTTGAGGTTAGCTTAGGGCTCTCCCTCGTGATCTCTTCAAGTGTGGTTCCGGGGTTGATGGCAAGGATGACCGGGGGTGAGAATACTTCATTGCACTCCTCCAAAGGTGAAGGAGGTGGAGGTAAGCCTTGAAGGATGGTAGGATCTCCTAGCATAAGAGCATTCCTAATCTCCTCAATCTCCCTCCTCATTTGTTCTTCTCTCTCGGTATTCAATCTCCTTTCTTCCTTCAGGGCCAAATCCCTTAGCCACAATTGCTCTCGAGCTTCATTCAACTCTTCCTCAAGGCTTCTATTGGTTATGGTTGAATCGGGCAATTCTTGGATCTCCTCATAGTGAACCTCCTCTTGATGACATACTTCCGCTTCAAGCTCCATGTGGGAACTAGAAATGGAAGCAAGGTTGCTTTCTAGATCATCCATCTTCCTCAACATTTCCTCTAGCATTGATTCCAATCGATCTTCATGAAGTTGATGGTGAGGTTCCACATAAGGCAATGTAGTCATGTGAGCTTGATCATGGGACTCATGATGGGCATTAAACTCCTCCCAATACTCAAACTTATCATGGAGAGGTCCTAGATCTTGGCTTTCCATCCACTCCTCATACTCCATGTCGTCAAGGTCGTCTTGGAGGTACAATCCGTCCATGGCAAACATGAAAAGGCAAAGACAAAAACAACACAAGATCAAAAGTAACAAGAAAGATAAACACTAAAAGCAATCAAAATCAAATGACTTAATCTAGACCTAGTCCCCGGCAACGGCGCCAAAAACTTGTTACGCTAGGAAATAGCACAAAAAGCTTTACATTTATAAACTCGAACTAAATCCTAAACTACCTAGCGAACCCGCAGTGTACGGGACGTTTGTAGAAAGGTAAGTATTCCGAGGTCGACACAAAGACTAAGGTGAAATCGAGTCAAGCAATGATCAAAGATAGTGTGAATCTAGACTAAGATAAGAAGAGAAACAAAGAAAATGGAATACTCAATGTTTTGTTGGTTTTTATGGTGATCAAACAAAGATCACAAGTCAAGCAAGATAATAAAACAACTAACAACTCAAGCTAGCAAAGAAACAAGTAACACAAGCACAAGTATATGATCAAGAGAGAAAAGTAGATTCTAGAGGTCAAGATTTCCGGTTATGGCATTGGACTCAAGATTCTAAGGATCCTAAGGACAAGCTGCGTTGTTTGGGAAAGGATGTTCACTAATGGAAGCGATTACCGGGTAAGTCTCTCACTTCACTAATCCCGCATCAAACTCCTATCACCGGGTAGGTCTCAAGAGGTTAGAGTAAGGAATTCCGCACAAACTAGATGCTACTTAAGGGTAACCCTCTCCTTACCGGGTAAGTCTCGGAATAGGGAAGTCTCAAGCAACAATCCTAGCACATTCGATCCAATAGCGGCTTATGAGGCTCACTACTACCTAGCATTCATCATCTTAGGTATCTAAGGTCGGAAATCATCGGGTAGATCTCTTCCCTCACTTAGATTGGTAGCATTAGGTGATACTAAGCTAAATTAGGCTTGACAAACACTAGGATTCAAACAACCAAAGACCCTAGCATGCAGATTCATCAATTAAAGAACAACAGAGAAGAAAATCGGATGGATCATACAAAAATCGGACGATCTAGATGAAGAACAGGTCGATTTTTGTCTCTGGAATGGGTTTCGTGCATACAAATCATCCTAAACTAACATATAAGTCCGTCCTATCATCACCCAAGCCATAACCATCAATCCATCACTCTAGAATCACAATAAACTAGCCAATAATATGCATATCAAGATCCGAAATCATCAAACAAGCATACATGGTGTTCATAGATGGATAATGAAAGAAGAGTAAGCAAAATTAATAAATCTCAACCAAATCCAAGTTGTAGCAAGACTTACAAACTCTAAAATGAAGATTCAAAACGTTCTTAACAATCCTTGCAATTAGTTCTTCAATCCAAGACTACAAAATCACTCAAAATCCCTCTAGACTCTTAGAATGGTGTTCTTCTTCTTCCCTCAATCTTTGAGAGCTTTTCTTCTCCTCCAATCTTTCTCCAAAATCCATGAGCTGTGAATGAGAGTGTGGGAGAGGAGAGATGCTCAGCAACCACCTGCAGGACCACTTATATTCTCCACCAAGAGCAAGGACGGACAAGAGATCGTGGGACACGTGGCTTTAAGCTGTCAAAGGCCTAAAAATCGACCCAGAGGAAAAAATCGGCCGATTTTCCTGGGTGTAGGTCGATTTTCTTCAACAGAAGCATGCTATGATCGTCTAGCCATGAGTTGATCCATTGCTTGCACCAATAGTGGTCTTTGTGTCCTTTGTTGCTCCAATTATGCTCCTCCTTAGCCTTGGATGTGTACCATCATGAGGCTTGGCCCTCAAATGTATCAATTAACGTCCAATAGATCCCCGAATTACCTACAAAACCGATAAAAGGTAGTGTAGACGTCTTTTCTAGAAATGTGCATGAATTTAGCGAAGACGTCATGAACCAATGCCAAAACGTGCATGAATGAGTGAAAATTCTATCTAAATGATTACCTAATCCTAAGTCATAAATCGTGTTATCAAAAATACCCCATACTTAAGGTTTGCTCGTCCCCGAGCAAATTCCCAACTATAGACTAAGAGATGACATGATTTATGTATGCAGAAAAATGGCAAAATCTTTTTGGGTTTGTGCTTCTAATATTGGATCACCTTCATAGTCATGTTTCATAGCAATGGACAAGCAATCATGTATCAAAATGAATGAAGGCATGGAAAGACAATTATACTTAACTAGAAAACATGCATGAGAGGTGAAAATGAAGAAGTCAAGATGATCATGAGTATGTCCAATCTAGATCACTAAGTCTTACACACATGCATTTAGGTCACAAGGACTTAGGAAAGAAAAGGCTAAGAAACGTTGTGATTAGGTGGAAATTTTCTAGGCTATGTGATGCTAATCCGGGAAAGGAACTAAACAACCACAACTTCAAATTTTCTTATCAACTTCGCTCAAGTGTATATTTTTCTTCATTTTCTTTTCTTTCTATTATTTTTGAGACAATGGCATTGGTGTACAAAAGCCGAAACCTTGGTGATTAGCATTTCTCGGGCTTTTTCTATTTTTCGAGATGCATCCACACCGGGCACACATATCAAAGCTCGTTAGGACTATCGGTTTATTTGACTTTGGCAAGGCACCAACACCCGATTATGTGAAGTGTACCGAGTTACTTGTCATTTAAACCAACGTCCCCAAACCTATATTTTTGTCTACACTTTCACAACAATTTCGGCATTTCATTCACATCATTCTTTCATCAACAACTTCACCCCACACTTGCTTTTCACACACATCAACACACTAACATGCTCCTATTCCCGGATGGGTCAAAAGAGATCAAATTTATCTCAATTGAGGTGCTCAAACAACATGATCAAGATGAGAAGTAGAGAAAGATGAATTGCCTCATTTATTCCTAAATGATGTGCAAGAACTAGCATGTAATTTCGACTTTCAATACTCAATTCAATCAAGGCAAACATTCATGATCACAAATCATTCATGGTTTCAAGAGAAGTACTTCAAGTCCACATATGCATCATCTATTCAACACATGAGGCCATCCATAGCCAATTCACAAGACAAGATTCATCATTAGGGTCATATCCAAGCCTAGAAAGCACAAAAATTTTAAAATTTTCTGATTTTTTGGATTTTTTCGAAATATGTATGTACAATGCAAGACATAATGAAACATGTGACAAAAATTGAACTATCTAGATGCTAATCATGCAAGTGATCATGAAAACCCCACCCCATACTTAGAAACACATTGTCCCCAATGTGGAAGCTAAATAAAGAAGTGAAAGAGAGTCCTCACAATGTAAAATTTGGTGATGCTTTGGTATTTCGGTTCACATTGGATGATGATGGTGGATGATCGATCAAGGATGGTAGAGAGCTCTTGATGTTCATTATGGTGTCAGAACCCGCGCTTGGCACCGCAAGCCGTCCAAGTTCCACGTCCGCTCCACCCATACTTGATTGGAGATCATCACTTTCCTTTACAGAGGCCTTCACATGACCTCCAACATCTCATAACTCATCACAATCAACAAGATCTAGTACCGAAAAACACAAAAGAAAAACAAAGCACACCAAGAGTGAGATTAAACAAAAGCAAGAAAAACAAAAGGGAAAAATATATACCAATGGGTTGCCTCCCATTAAGCGCTTGTTTAAGGTCATTAGCTTGACCAAATTCAGGAGCGTTTCAATCAAGGTGAAGCGGGGCAATCACTTCCACCGGGGCTTCCGGGATGTACTTCTTCAAACGATGCCCATTCACCTTGAAGTTACCACAATGATCTCCTCCTATCTCTACCGCTCCATGAGGGAAAACTTTCTTCACCACATATGGCCCGGTCCATCTTGATTTGAGCTTTCCGGGGAAGAGCCGCAGCCTTGAGTTGAAGAGAAGGACAAGGTCTCCTTCACTCAACTCTTTCGGGATGATCCTCTTGTCATGCCATCGCTTGGTTCGCTCCTTGTAGATCCGAGCATTCTCGTAAGCATCCAACCGGATCTCTTCAAGAGCATTTATATCAAGCAAACGCTTCTCACCGGCCTCTTTGAGGTCAAAGTTTAACCACCTTATAGCCCAATATGCTCTATGCTCCATCTCTACCGGAAGGTGGAAAGACTTGCCATAGACCAACTTGTAAGGAGTGGTGCCAATTGGTGTCTTGAAAGCGGTCCTATATGCCCACAAGGCATCATCGAGCTTCATAGCCCAATCCTTTCTCGTCCTTGAGACCGTCTTCTCGAGAATCCCCTTGATCTCCCGGTTGGAGATTTCCACTTGGCCACTAGTTTGAGGATGGTAAGGTGTTGCCACCTTATGAGTCACCCCATACTTAGCCAAAAGTGCTCCAAAATTCCTATTTGTGAAGTGCTTCCCTCCATCACTTATGATCACCCTTGGTGTTCCAAACCTTGGAAAGATCACTCGGTTGAAGAATCGCACCACAACCTTGGCGTCATTTGTAGGAGAGGCGATTGCCTCCACCCATCTTGAAACATAGTCAACCGCCAATAGGATGTAGAGGTTGCCACATGAAGAAGGGAATGGTCCCATGAAGTCCACACCCCATACATCAAATATCTCTACCTCTTGTATGTTGTTCAAGGGCATCTCATTCCTCCTTGAGATGTTGCCCGTCCTTTGGCAAGCATCACAAGCTACCACAAAGCCTTGCACATCCTTGAACAAGCTAGGCCAAAAGAAGCCCGATTGCAACACTTTAGCACATGTCTTGTGTGCACTAGCATGCCCTCCACATGGCAAGGAATGACAATGGCGGATCACACTCTCCACTTCATCCTCCGGTATACATCTTCTAAACATTCCATCCGGCCCTCTTTTGAACAAAAGTGGCTCACTCCAATAGTAGTGCCTCACATCCTTGAAGAATTTCTTCCTTTGGGCATATGTCAAACCGGGAGGTACTTCCTCACACACCAAGTAGTTCACTATGTCGGCATACCACGGCTCACTTCCTCTAGACACTTGGAACAAGCACTCCTCCACCATTTGCAATTGCTCATCCCGGAATGAGTCATCAATCGGGATGTCATCTCTCTCAATCTCTAAGGGGGGTAGTCTACTAAGGTGATCCGCCACGGAGTTCTCGGATCCCTTCTTGTCCCGGATTTCCAAATCAAACTCTTGAAGAAGAAGGATCCACCGAATCAACCTAGGTTTGGCATCCTTCTTTGTAAGGAGATAACGGATCGCAGCATGATCCGTATAGACTATGACCTTTGCTCCAACAAGGTATGACCGAAACTTCTCAAAGGCATACACTACCGCTAGCAACTCTTTCTCGGTTGTGGCATAGTTAAGTTGGGCATCATCTAGCGTCTTGCTAGCATAATAAATGGCATGAGTGCGCCCATCTTTCCTTTGCCCCAAGACAGCCCCAACGGCTACATCACTCGCATCACACATGATCTCAAACGGTAGACTCCAATCCGGAGGTTGCATGATAGGTGCGGAGATCAAAGCGTTCTTCAACCTACAAAAAGCTTCAAGACAATCTTTGGAGAAGACAAAATCAACATCCTTCATTAGTAGGTTAGTGAGAGGCTTGGAAATTTTAGAGAAATCTTGAATGAACCTCCGGTAAAAACCGGCATGCCCTAAGAAACTCCTTACCCCTTTCACCGAGGTAGGTGGTGGCAACTTCTCTATCGTTTCAATCTTGGCCCTATCAACCTCAATGCCACGGTTAGACACCAAGTGTCCTAACACAATACCTTCACTTACCATGAAGTGGCATTTTTCCCAATTTAAGACAAGATTTGTCTCCTCACATCTTTGCAATACTAAGGACAAGTTAGCCAAGCAATCATCGAAAGAAGAACCATAAACAGAGAAATCATCCATAAACACTTCCATGATATTTTCTATGTATTCCGAAAAGATAGCCATCATACACCTTTGGAAGGTGGCGGGTGCATTACACAACCCAAATGGCATCCTCCTATATGCAAAAGTACCCCATGGACATGTAAAGGTTGTTTTCTCTTGGTCATCGGGGTGGATAGGGATTTGGAAGAATCCACTATAGCCATCTAGGTAGCAAAAATGGGAATGTTGAGCTAACCTCTCTAGCATTTGGTCAATGAAGGGGAGAGGGAAGTGATCTTTCCTAGAGGCCATGTTAAGCTTTCTATAATCAATACACATCCTCCATCCCGTAACCGTTCTAGTGGGGATTAGTTCATTGTTCTCATTGGTTACTACGGTCATCCCACCCTTCTTAGGTACTACATGAACGGGACTAACCCACTTACTATCCGAGATAGGGTAGATAATTCCCGCATCTAGCAACTTTATGATCTCCTTCTTAACTACCTCTTTCATTATAGGATTTAGTCTTCTTTGATGTTCAATAGAGGGTTTATGATTATCTTCCATCATTATCCTATGCATGTACAAAGAAGGTTTGATGCCAACAAGGTCATCAATGGTGTATCCTATTGCCTTTCTATGCAGTTTCAATTCATTCAACAATCTATTAAGCTCATCATCATTCAAAGATGCATTCACAATCACCGGATAAGTTGAATTTGAACCAAGGAAAGCATACTTTAAATGAGAAGGAAGAGGTTTAAGATCAAGTTGAGGAGGACCTTTTTCGGTTGGAGACGATCCATACAATGTAGGTTGAGATGATTGCAAAGCCATGGAAGCCTCCTTGGAGTCCCTTGATGATTGCTCATACTCAAGTGGTTGATGCTGAAAAGACTCAGGAAAATCGACCCAGGAAGAAAAATCGGTCGATTTTCCTGAAGGGGGGTCGATCTGAGTTTCTGTTTTGGCAAAACTGGCTGAAATTTCAGCACAAGTACAAAAATCGGCCGATTTTTGCCAGGCAGTCCGATTTTTCTGGCAGTTTTCCTCTTCTTCTAGCACTTCAAACCCAACACTTGGTAGCTCGTCTAATTCATTCAAGGCCTTGATCACTTCATTGCTACTCTCCTCAACTCCTTCCTCCATCAAGCTTGAGCTAAGAACCCTAGCCTCTCAAGTGGATCCTTGAGCAAGATTGAGCTCACAATCTCTCTAGACTCTTCCTCTTCAACTATGTTGAATACATCCTCATCAAGAGTTGGCCCTTTCATCATTGTTGATAGCTTGAACTTGATGTTCTCTTCTCCAATGTTGAAGGAGAGGGTTCCATTCTTGCAATCTACTAGACATCCGGAAGTAGCTAGGAAAGGTCTCCCCAATATGATAGGAACCGGATAGTCCGCCGGGATGTCCAAAACAACAAAGTCTATGGGCACATAGAACTTCCCTAATTGCACCGGAATGTCCTCCAAGATTCCAACCGGATGAGTGATCGAGCGGTCCGCCATGTAAAGGGTCATCTTGACTGGCTTCGGCTCTCCTAGCCCAACCTTGTTGCAAAGTGCAAGCGGAATGATGCTCACACTTGCCCCAAGATCACATAGGGCGTCATACTTCACTTCTCCTACTCAATTCGGCACACAAAAGGATCCCGGATCCCTTAGCTTAGGAGGCATCTCCTCCTTCATTGTTTGAATCAACTCCGATGATCTCTTAGTCATCCTTATCTCACCATACTCCTCTAACTTCCTTTTGTTGGAGAGTATTTCCTTCAAGAATTTGCCATATGCCGGCATCCCTAAAATGGCATCCATGAACGGAATGTTAATATGCAATTTAGACATTAGTTCAAGGAACTTACCAAAATGCTTGTCCAAGCGAGCTCTTGCTCGTGATTGAGGGAACGGTAGTGGTGGCTTGTATGGAGGCGGTGCCACATAGGTTGGCTCTACATCTTTGCTCTTGCCTCCATCTCCTTGCGAAGTTTCTTCTTCATTCACCACTTGCTTCCCTTTAGCATTCTCCTTGGGCAAAGGATCCTTCATGCTTAACCCACTTCTTGTTGTAATAGCCAACACTTGGCCTCTTGGGTTTTCTTCGGTTCTTCCGGGAAGCTTTCCCGGATCTCTATGTGCTTCACCCGCCTTTTGGAACACTTGTGCTTCCAAAACCTTTTGAGCCTTTGAGATAGAAGTCACCGTGCTCTCAAGACCACTCAACCTTCCAAGCAATTGCTCAAACATCATTTCGGTTCTATCCTTTGGAGGTTGA
>BSUD01000228.1:130394-143561 GCA_033239045.1 Fagopyrum esculentum
AGGACATCGTGGGGCATGACAAGGCCATCGTCGGGCATGCCAAGGCCATCTTCGGACATGACATGGCCATCGTCGGGCATGACAAGGCCATCGTCGGGCATGGCAAGGTCATGACAAGGCAACTTTCGGACATGACCATGCCATCGTCGGACATGACAAGGCCAGCGTCGGGCATGACAAGGCCAACGTCGGGCATGAGAAGGCCATCGTCGGGCATGGCAAGGCCAACGTCGGGCATGGCAAGGCCATCGTCGGGCATGACGAGGCCATCGTCGGGCATGACAAGGCCATGGTGGGGCTTGACAAGGGCATCGTCGGGCATGACAAGGCCATGGTGGGGCTTGACAAGGGCATCGTCGGGCATGACAAGGCCATCGTCGGGCATGGCAAAGCCAGCGTCGGGCATTGCAACGCCATCGTCGGGCATGACAAGGCTAGCTTCGGGCATGGAAAGGCCATCGTCGGGTATGACAAGGCCATCGTCGGGCATGACAATGCCACTCTCGGACATGGCGAGGCCATCGTCGGGCATGACAAGGCCAGCGTCGGGCATTACATTTATAAACTCGAACTAAATCCTAAACTACCTAGCGAAACCCGCAGTGTACGGGTCGTTTTGTAGAAAGGAAAGTATTCCGAGGTCGAACACAAGGACTGAGGTGAAACTAAGTCATTCAATGATCGAAAATAGTGTGAATCTAGACTAAGATAAGATAAGGAATAAAGAAAATGGAAAACACAATGTTTTTGGAGGTTTTTCGGTGATCAAACAAAGATCACAAGTATATGAACTCAATCAAGCAACACAAACACACAAACAAAAGATGAGAGATAAGAGGTAAGGAAATGGATTCTAGAGGTTCGGAATTCCAAATATGACTATGGACTCATGTTTCTAAAGGTCTAAGGAAGGTTGTGATTGTTCGAAGTTGGGTGTTTCTCTAATGGGAGCAATTACCGGGTAAGTCTCATGCATCCACTAATCCAATCCTAAGGTCTCGTCACCGGGTAAGTCTCAAAGAGCCTAAAGGATGGAATTCCACACAAACCGGCCACTACCTAAGGGTCAAACCCCTCCTTACCGGGTAAGTCTCGGAAAAGGTAAGTCTTAGGTAACGATCCTAGCACACTCAATCCAATAGCGGCTTTTTTGGCTCACTACTACCTAGAGTTCATCATCTTAGGTATCTAAGAGGGGAAATTACCGGGTAAGTCTCATTCCTCAATTAGTTTGCTAACAATAGGTTGCCCTAAGTTAGATTGAGCTCAACAAACATTAGAATTTCAACACATCTACATCCAAACATCAAGATTCAACAATACAAGACAACAGAATAAAAACACGGATGGATCATGCTAAACCACGGCCGTGGAGGCATGAAGAACAAGCCGTGGTTTGGTTCCGAGTTGGGATTTCGAACACAAATCGATCCTAAGCTAACATGGAAGCAATACAATCATAGTCCAAATCACAAACATTATTCCTTCACTCTAGAACCACATCTATCTAGCCAACAACATTCATTTCAAGATCAATCTCAACAAATAAATCATGCTTGCAAGTCATGGTCAAATGATGAAGAACAATCCAAAGAAAAGACATTAAAAGCATAGAATAGAAATTACCAAATCCTTACAAGGCTCCAAGAGCTAATCCAACTTGACAACAATCGAAACTTCACTCGAATCCAATCTAATCTCACTCTAAAACGAGAATCTACACTAATCTCTTCCAAGAACACCCCTAATGGGTGCTTGGAAGAGAGGCAACAATGGAGAAGTGTTTTGGGGAAGAAAGGTAGGTCAAAAGAGAGGAGAAGGATCCCCAATTCCAGCTGCAAAAATCCTTTAAATACCCACTATGATGCAAGAGCAATGGAAGAGAATCGTGGCCAGCTGTCAACGGTGGTCCTGGAAGGAATCACGGTTAGAACCACGGCCGTGGAAGTGGTCTAGACCGTGGTTTTGTCCAGAAGCCTCTCCTAGGCTCGTTAGACCATGATTTGGTGCATGGTTTGTGTTTGCAAGGTTCCGTGAGTCCTCCTTAGCCCTTAGCTTGCATTCCAATGAGTCCGGAAGTGTGTCATCTCGAGGAATGATCCTCGGATGTATCGATTAGGCTCTTAAATCTCCCAAAATACCTACAAAGCAAGCAAAAGTCCGAGTAGACGTCTATCTCGACAAAATACGTGAATTGAGTGCAAAACATCATGAACTAGTGCTAAACCGTGCATGAATGAGTGAGAAATCTATCTAAATGACTACCTAAAACTAGCTCATAAATCGTGTTATCAAAATACCCCATACTTAAGGTTTGCTCGTCCCCGAGCAAATTCCCAACTATAGACTAAGAGATGACATGATTTATGCATGCAGAAAAATGGCAAAATCTTTTTGGATTTGTGCTTCTAAAGATGGATCACCTTCATAGTGATGTTTCATGGCAATGGACAAGCAATTATGTATTAAATGAATGAAGGCATGGGAAGACAATTACACTTAACTTGATAGCATGCAATGAAATGTAAAGATGAAGAAGTCAAGATGATCATGAGTATATCCAATCTAAATCACTTAGTCTTACACACATGCAAGTAGGTCAAAAGGACTTGTAAAATAGAAGGCCAAGAAACGTTGTGATTAGGTGGGAATTTTCTAGGCTATGTGATGCTAATCCGGGAAAGGAACTAAACAATCACAACTTCACATTTCTTATCAACTTCCCTCAAGTGTATATTTTTTCTGAATTTTCTTTTCTTTCTTTTCTTTTATTTTTGAGACAATGGCATTGGTGTACAAAAGCCGAAACCTTGGTGATTAGCCATCCTCGGGCTTTTTCTATTTTTCGAGGTGCATCCACACCGGGCACACATACCAAAGCTCGTTAGGACTATTGGTTTATTTGACTTTGGCAAGGCACCAACACCCGATCATGTGAAGTGTACCGAGTTACTTGTCATTTAAACCGACGTCCCCAAACCTATATTTTTGGCTACACTTTCACAACAATTTCAGCACTTCATTCACAACATTCATAATATATACATCTTCACCCCACACTTGCTTTTCACACACATCAACACACTAACATGCTCCTATTCCCGGATGGGTCAAAAGAGGTCAAATTTATATTCATTTGAGGTGCTCAAGCAACATGATCAAGATGAGAAGTAGAGGAAGATGAATTTGCCTTAATCACTCCTAATTGATGTGCAAGAACTAGCATGCAATTTCGACTTTCAATCCTCAATTAAATCAAGGCAAGCATCATAATCACAAGTCATTCATGGAATTCAAGATAAGTATTTCAAGTCCACATATGCATCATCAATTAAACACACAAGGCCATCCATAGCAAATCCACAAGACAAGGTTCATCATTAGGGTCATATCCAAGCCTAGAAAGCACAAAAATTTTAAATTTTCTGAATTTTTTTTGGAATTTTCGAAATGTGTATGTACAATGCAAGACATGTGCAAATATTAACCTACCCTAGATGCTCATCATGCAAAGGATCATGCAAACCCCACCCCATACTTAGAAACACATTGTCCCCAATGTGGTATTCAAGTAAAGAGAGTGAAAGAAGGTTCTCACAATGTAAAATGGTTTGCTTCGGTATTTGGGATGAACTCGTGTGGAGTGGTGGTGATGGATGATCGATCAAGCATGGTAGAGAGCTCTTCATAATCATTCCGGCGTCGAGACCCGCGCCAAGGTATATGTGAGATGGGAGCTCTTCCATCTAACAAGACACCTCAAGCCGTCCAAGCCTCACGTCCGCTCCACCCATGTTTGAAAACGGAATCATCGTCATCAACTCGCCTTGCAAGGCTTCCTCATTACCTAAAATCAATGGGTTGCCTCCCATTAAGCGCTTCTTTTAGGTCATTAGCTTGACCAAACTTCGTGGATATGTTAATCCACCTCGAATACCATGGTTTGCTTGAGGAGTCCAAGCAACCATCTTTTCCCGGAATCCATGATGACAAGCAAGGGCCACTTGATGCCCAAATAAGCTTTAAGTTCTCTCTTCACCGGTGAGTAGTAGACTCCTTCATCACCTCTTCTTTGATGATAGTATAGAGTTGCAACCATAGGTGTCACCCCATACTTAGGCAATTTGTACTCCGCGGTCATACCGGTGAAGCGCTTGTCATCCTCATCCTCTATGATCCGAGGAAAGCCGATTCTTGGAAAGAATCCTTCATTGAAGTACTTCATAACCATCATGGATCCATCATGCTTGTCTCCATCATTCAATAATGGAGAATCCTTAGGAAAGGGGCTCCAATCTTCGTGTGTACTCCGAGCAAGCAAGAAAGGGTTGGAGGGAGCTGAAAGTGGCTTAGGATCGCCTAGGAAAGCAGCTTCCACGGGCGTGGTTTGTACTCCACGGCCGTAGTTCTTTCTGTTAGCTTCCACGGCCGTGATTTGTACTCCACGGGCGTGGTTCTCTTTGTTGGCTTCATTCCTCATGTGCTCTTCGAGTGTGGTTCCGGGATTGATGGCAAGGATGTCCGGGGATGAGAGTTCTTCATTGCACTCCTCCAAAGGTGAAGGAGGTGGAGGTGAACCTTGGAGAATGGTAGGATCTCCTAGCATAAGAGCATTCCTAATCTCCTCAATCTCCCTCCTCATTCGTTCCTCTCTCTCGGTATTCAATCTCCTTTCTTCCTTCAGGGCCAAATCCCTTAACCACAATTGCTCTCGAGCTTCATTCAACTCTTCCTCAAGGCTTCTATTGGTTATGGTTGAATCGGGCAATTCTTGGATCTCCTCATAGTGAACCTCCTCTTGATGACAAACTTCCGTTTCAAGCTCCATGTGGGAACTAGAAATGGAAGCAAGGTTGCTCTCTAGATCATCCATCTTCCTCAACATTTCTTCTAGCATTGATTCCACTCGGTCATTGTGAGGTTGATGGTGAGGTTCCTCATGAGGTAAAGTAGTCATGTGAGCTTGATCATGGGACTCATGATAGGCATTGAACTCCTCCCAATACTCAAACTCATCATGGAGAGGTCCTAGATCTTGGCCTTCCATCCATTCCTCATACTCCATGTTGTCAAGGTCGTCTTGGAGGTACAATCCGTCCATGGCAAACATGAAAAGGCAAAGACAAAAACACACAAGATCAAAAGTAACAAGAAAGATAAACACTAAAAGCAATCAAAATCAAATGACTTAATCTAGACCTAGTCCCCGACAACGGCGCCAAAAACTTGTCACGCTAGAAAGTGTATACGCAATAAGTCTTACATTTATAAACTCGAACTAAATCCTAAACTACCTAGCGAAACCCGCAGTGTACGGGTCGTTTTGTAGAAAGGAAAGTATTCCGAGGTCGAACACAAGGACTGAGGTGAAACTAAGTCATTCAATGATCGAAAATAGTGTGAATCTAGACTAAGATAAGATAAGGAATAAAGAAAATGGAAAACACAATGTTTTTGGAGGTTTTTCGGTGATCAAACAAAGATCACAAGTATATGAACACAATCAAGCAACACAAACACACAAACAAAAGATGAGAGATAAGAGGTAAGGAAATGGATTCTAGAGGTTCGGAATTCCAAATATGACTATGGACTCATGTTTCTAAAGGTCTAAGGAAGGTTGTGATTGTTCGAAGTTGGGTGTTTCTCTAATGGGAGCAATTACCGGGTAAGTCTCATGCATCCACTAATCCAATCCTAAGGTCTCATCACCGGGTAAGTCTCAAAGAGCCTA
Organism: Fagopyrum esculentum; assembly: GCA_033239045.1. Lineage (NCBI taxonomy): Eukaryota > Viridiplantae > Streptophyta > Magnoliopsida > Caryophyllales > Polygonaceae > Fagopyrum > Fagopyrum esculentum. The sequence continues at coordinate 136,129 of BSUD01000228.1, forward strand.
AAGGATGGAATTCCACACAAACCGGCCACTACCTAAGGGTCAAACCCCTCCTTACCGGGTAAGTCTCGGAAAAGGTAAGTCTTAGGTAACGATCCTAGCACACTCAATCCAATAGCGGCTTTTTTGGCTCACTACTACCTAGAGTTCATCATCTTAGGTATCTAAGAGGGGAAATTACCGGGTAAGTCTCATTCCTCAATTAGTTTGCTAACAATAGGTTGCCCTAAGTTAGATTGAGCTCAACAAACATTAGAATTTCAACACATCTACATCCAAACATCAAGATTCAACAATACAAGACAACAGAATAAAAACACGGATGGATCATGCTAAACCACGGCCGTGGAGGCATGAAGAACAAGCCGTGGTTTGGTTCCGAGTTGGGATTTCGAACACAAATCGATCCTAAGCTAACATGGAAGCAATACAATCATAGTCCAAATCACAAACATTATTCCTTCACTCTAGAACCACATCTATCTAGCCAACAACATTCATTTCAAGATCAATCTCAACAAATAAATCATGCTTGCAAGTCATGGTCAAATGATGAAGAACAATCCAAAGAAAAGACATTAAAAGCATAGAATAGAAATTACCAAATCCTTACAAGGCTCCAAGAGCTAATCCAACTTGACAACAATCGAAACTTCACTCGAATCCAATCTAATCTCACTCTAAAACGAGAATCTACACTAATCTCTTCCAAGAACACCCCTAATGGGTGCTTGGAAGAGAGGCAACAATGGAGAAGTGTTTTGGGGAAGAAAGGTAGGTCAAAAGAGAGGAGAAGGATCCCCAATTACAGCCTGCAAAATCCTTTAAATACCCACTAGGATGCAAGAGCAATGGAAGAGAATCGTGGCCAGCTGTCAACTGTGGTCCTGGAAGGAATCACGGTTAGAACCACGGCCGTGGAAGTGGTCTAGACCGTGGTTTTGTACAGAAGCCTCTCCTAGGCTCGTTAGACCATGATTTGGTGCATGGTTTGTGTTTGCAAGGTTCCGTGAGTCCTCCTTAGCCCTTAGCTTGCATTCCAATGAGTCCGGAAGTGTGTCATCTCGAGGAATGATCCTCGGATGTATCGATTAGGCTCTTAAATCTCCCAAAATACCTACAAAGCAAGCAAAAGTCCGAGTAGACGTCTATCTCGACAAAATACGTGATTTGAGTGCAAAACGTCATGAACTAGTGCTAAACCGTGCATGAATGAGTGAGAAATCTATCTAAATGACTACCTAAAACTAGCTCATAAATCGTGTTATCAAAATACCCCATACTTAAGGTTTGCTCGTCCCCGAGCAAATTCCCAACTATAGACTAAGAGATGACATGATTTATGCATGCAGAAAAATGGCAAAATCTTTTTGGATTTGTGCTTCTAAAGATGGATCACCTTCATAGTGATGTTTCATGGCAATGGACAAGCAATTATGTATTAAATGAATGAAGGCATGGGAAGACAATTACACTTAACTTGATAGCATGCAATGAAATGTAAAGATGAAGAAGTCAAGATGATCATGAGCATATCCAATCTAAATTACTTAGCCTTACACACATGCAAGTAGGTCAAAAGGACTTGTAAAATAGAAGGCCAAGAAACGTTGTGATTAGGTGGGAATTTTCTAGGCTATGTGATGCTAATCCGGGAAAGGAACTAAACAATCACAACTTCACATTTCTTATCAACTTCCCTCAAGTGTATATTTTTTCTGAATTTTCTTTTCTTTCTTTTCTTTTATTTTTGAGACAATGGCATTGGTGTACAAAAGCCGAAACCTTGGTGATTAGCCATCCTCGGGCTTTTTCTATTTTTCGAGGTGCATCCACACCGGGCACACATACCAAAGCTCGTTAGGACTATCGGTTTATTTGACTTTGGCAAGGCACCAACACCCGATCATGTGAAGTGTACCGAGTTACTTGTCATTTAAACCGACATCCCCAAACCTATATTTTTGGCTACACTTTCACAACAATTTCAGCACTTCATTCACAACATTCATTTCATCAACATCTTCACCCCACACTTGCTTTTCACACACATCAACACACTAACATGCTCCTATTCCCGGATGGGTCAAAAGAGGTCAAATTTATACTCATTTGAGGTGCTCAAGCAACATGATCAAGATGAGAAGTAGAGGAAGATGAATTTGCCTTAATCACTCCTAATTGATGTGCAAGAACTAGCATGCAATTTCGACTTTCAATCCTCAATTAAATCAAGGCAAGCATCATAATCACAAGTCATTCATGGAATTCAAGATAAGTATTTCAAGTCCACATATGCATCATCAATTAAACACACAAGGCCATCCATAGCAAATCCACAAGACAAGGTTCATCATTAGGGTCATATCCAAGCTTAGAAAGCACAGAAATTTTAAATTTTCTAATTTTTTTTTTGATTTTTCGAAATATGTATGTACAATGCAAGACATAATGAAACATGTGACAAAATTGAACTATCCTAGATGCTAATCATGCAAGTGATCATGAAAACCCCACCCCATACTTAGAAACACATTGTCCCCAATGTGTAAACAAGTAAAGAGAGTGAAAGAGGGTTCTCACAATGTAAAATTGGTATGCTTTGGTATTTCGGTTCACATTGAATGATGATGGTGGATAATCGATCAAGGATGGTAGGGAGCTCTTGATGTTCATTATGATGTCGGAACCCGCGCTTGGCACCGGAAGCCGTCCAAGTTCCACGTCCGCTCCACCCATGCTCGATTGGCGATCATCACTTTCCTTTACAGAGGAAAAATCGGACCATAACCCAGGAAAATCGGCCGATTTATGTGCAAGATCAGTCCGATTTTCCTGGTGCTTTCTTCCTTGCCCATGTGCTCGGATCTTGCAACTTCTTCTCAACAGTTCCATGAGGTTTTCACATGACCTCCAGCATCTCATCACACACGACAATCAACAAGATCTAGCACTCAAAAACACAAAAGAAAAACAAAGCACACCAAGAGTAAGATCAAACAAAAACAAGAAAAAATAAAAGGGAAAGACATGTACAAATGGGTTGCCTCCCATTAAGCGCTTCTTTTAGGTCATTAGCTTGACCAAACTTCGTGGATATGTTAATCCACCTCGAATACCATGGTTTGCTTGAGGAGTCCAAGCAACCATCTTTTCCCGGAATCCATGATGACAAGCAAGGGCCACTTGATGCCCAAATAAGCTTTAAGTTCTCTCTTCACCGGTGAGTAGTAGACTCCTTCATCACCTCTTCTTTGATGATAGTATAGAGTTGCAACCATAGGTGTCACCCCATACTTAGGCAATTTGTACTCCGCGGTCATACCGGTGAAGCGCTTGTCATCCTCATCCTCTATGATCCGAGGAAAGCCGATTCTTGGAAAGAATCCTTCATTGAAGTACTTCATAACCATCATGGATCCATCATGCTTGTCTCCATCATTCAATAATGGAGAATCCTTAGGAAAGGGGCTCCAATCTTCGTGTGTACTCCGAGCAAGCAAGAAAGGGTTGGAGGGAGCTGAGGTTAGCTTAGGGCTCTCCCTCGTGAGCTCTTCAAGTGTGGTTCCGGGATTGATGGCAAGGATGTCCGGGGATGAGAGTTCTTCATTGCACTCCTCCAAAGGTGAAGGAGGTGGAGGTGAACCTTGGAGAATGGTAGGATCTCCTAGCATAAGAGCATTCCTAATCTCCTCAATCTCCCTCCTCATTCGTTCCTCTCTCTCGGTATTCAATCTCCTTTCTTCCTTCAGGGCCAAATCCCTTAACCACAATTGCTCTCGAGCTTCATTCAACTCTTCCTCAAGGCTTCTATTGGTTATGGTTGAATCGGGCAATTCTTGGATCTCCTCATAGTGAACCTCCTCTTGATGACAAACTTCCGTTTCAAGCTCCATGTGGGAACTAGAAATGGAAGCAAGGTTGCTCTCTAGATCATCCATCTTCCTCAACATTTCTTCTAGCATTGATTCCACTCGGTCATTGTGAGGTTGATGGTGAGGTTCCTCATGAGGTAAAGTAGTCATGTGAGCTTGATCATGGGACTCATGATAGGCATTGAACTCCTCCCAATACTCAAACTCATCATGGAGAGGTCCTAGATCTTGGCCTTCCATCCATTCCTCATACTCCATGTTGTCAAGGTCGTCTTGGAGGTACAATCCGTCCATGGCAAACATGAAAAGGCAAAGACAAAAACACACAAGATCAAAAGTAACAAGAAAGATAAACACTAAAAGCAATCAAAATCAAATGACTTAATCTAGACCTAGTCCCCGACAACGGCGCCAAAAACTTGTCACGCTAGAAAGTGTATACGCAATAAGTCTTAAATTTATACTTGTTATAATTATCCTAATTCTTAGCGCACCTGCAGTGTACGGGACGAATGTAGAAAGATAAGTACTCCAAGGTCGAACGCAAAGACTAAGGTGAAATCGAACTAAGTTGTGATTGAATTTAGCAAGGTTTAATCTAAGCAAAGAAAGGAGGAAATCGCAATTTGTTTTTGTTGGTTTTAAATTGATCAATTCAAAGATCACTACTCATGCAAACAACCAAATCAAACTCAATCGGAAAGTTGGCACAAATAAACAAATCGAACAAGATGTGATCAAGAGAGAAGGAAAACGGATTCTAGGGGTTGGAAATTCCGGTTATGGCATAATCTCTAGTTATCTATTCATTCTTTGGATTGATTATGATATGTTGGGATTTAGTGTTTCTAAAATGGGATCAAGTACCGGGTAAGTCTCATGATCAACTAGTCCACACCTAAGGTCTTATTACCGAGTAAGTTTCTAAGAACCTAAGGATAGGATTTTAACACGAACCGGATTGTTACCTAGAGATCTAACCTATCCTTACCGGGTAAGTCTCGGAAAGGGAAGTTCTAGGCAACTATCCTAGCACACTAAATCCAATGGAGGCTTATTAGGCTCACCATTACCTAAGGCTTTACTATTTGGATTCTAAGGGCAAGGATTACCGGGTAAGTCTCTCCTAACACTTAGTCTCTACACTAGGACACCCTAGGGTAGGTTAAACTTAGTAAAAACTTAGGGTTTCAACATGCAAAGGAACCTAGGGTGGAATCCTTCGAGTTCAGGAAAATCACGGTTCGTTCTATAGGAACCACGGCCGTGGTTCTTCAAGAACTACCCGTGATTCCTAACAGTAGCTACGTCCATAAACAAAAATCATCCAAAGGCAAATTTAAGTTCATCCTATCATAGATCCAGCCATAACCTTCCTTTCCTAACCCTAGAATCACATCAATCTAGCCTACAACATTCATATTGGAATTCAAAACAAACAAGCATACATTCATGATCTCCATAGCAAGAAAAATAAGAGAAAGAAGATGAACAAATAAACTCCAAATAGAATCCAAATCTGAAGATTGAATTTAGGATGACTTACAACCCTTCCAAAGGAAGGTTCAAGGGTTCAAAAACTTCTAGAAATAAATCCGAAATACAAGAGTTAGGTGTTTCTTCTCCACTCCTCTTCAATGGCAATGGCTCCTTTCTTCTTCTTCTTGCACTTTCCTACCTAGAAAAATCCTTCTTCTCCTTGGAATATATTTTGTTCAAGAGCAATAGAGAATGTGTGAGCTGCTCCCAAAACTACCCCAAAATCCCAGCTGCCTCTAACAACATTCAAGGACCACTTTTATAACCAATTTCTTCATGAGCTGGCCATGAGAGTCGTGGCACAGCTGTCACGAGAATCTGGCAAAAACCACGGCCATTTCCACGGCCGTGATTCTCCAGGAACCCGTGATTTCTAACAGAAACTTTGTTTACGCTCAATAGGCTGTGGTTTGGTGCATGGCCTTTGTTTGTAAGGTTCCTTGAGTCATTCTTTGTGCTCTAATGAGTTGGAAACGCGTCCTCTGAATGAGCGGCCTTCAAACGCCTCGTTTTAGCCCGAAATTTCCCGAAATACCTACAAAACGCACACAAGTCCGTGTAGACGTCTATCTCGACAAAATACATGTTTTGAGTGCAAAACGTATTGGACTAGTGCTAGACAATGCATGATTGAGCGAGAATTCTACCTAAATGTGCACCTAAAACTATGCTATAAATCGTGTTATCACATGACAAGGCCAATGCCGGGTATGACAAGGGCAGCATCGGGCATGACAAGGCCATCGTCAGGCATGGCAAGGCCAGCGTCGGGCATGACAAGGTGATGCGCCCTTGGATGCCCCTTTTGCGTTGACCCTAGACGAAGAGGACGAAGCTCTTAGAGTTCGCTCAGATTGACCGATCACCCGATCCCGAGCTAAGGCAATTGCTCGAGCCACCGGCTCCATCATCACCCGCATTACTTCTTCACTTGGTCCCATTACCGGCATGCCTTGTCTCTACACCACCATGGCATAGGCTACCGGTTCCGTTAGCGGCATGTCCCGTCTTTCCGACTCCATGGCATGAAGCTAGCTTATTTTCGGACTATATTTTCATGTTTTCCTTTTTATGTAATAAAGGGATATTCCGTATAGGAATATTCCCTTTTTGACCTTATCCGTTTAGGGTTTGCTTTTATCCTTTTAGGTTTTTCCCTTTTGGGCTTTTTCTTCATGTATTTTTGTTTGGCCCGTTGGCCCATAGGTAGGCAAGTTTCTCTATATAAGAGATATCTTGCCTCACTTATTTTCCATGTTCAATATTACTAAGTTTTGAGAAGAATTTCCTCCACTTAGCTTGGGCATCAAAACCTCTCTTCTAACCCTCAAACTTCTTCCTTGGATCTCGTCTTTGATTCAAGAAATCCATATTCGAGGATTCTTTTTAAGAATCAACCTTCGCTCCACACAAAAAGGTTCCTTCGATCTCTCTTGATCGAAGTAACCCTAGTTTCTTCATCGCTTCCGCCCCTTTGGATCCGAAACGATACAACGTTGCACAAAGAATCAAGGAGTAGTTGGAGTTTTGCTTGATCTACATCCGGAGTTATCCTTGGTTACCTCCAAGGACGCATCAAATTGGTATCAGAGCAAGGGATCAAAGCTAAGTTCTCTTTACTCTTGTTTTTGTGCGTTATTATCTTAAACCTATTTAGCCTTTTTTTGTTCATGATGTTCTTCGTTTGCTCATGATGTTCTTCATTTGTTCTTCATGATCTTCATGTTGTTCATCATGTTCATCCATTTTTCCTGAATTTTTTTTTCTTTTCCGTGTTTAACTCAAAACAAAAAGAACAAAAATAGGAGATATTTGGTTTACCTTCAAACCATTTATCAAACCCGTCTTTTTCTTAAACCGACCTAATCCGACAATTTTGTTAATTAATTTCACCAATTCTCTTGGGATATTTTTGTTAACGAAAAGTTCGGATATCTCGCATTTGATATTCCAAGAAAAGCAAAACAACTCTTCATCAATACGAATTTGTGTTCAAAAAAAAAAAAAAAAAACAAAAAAAAA
>BSUD01000228.1:151449-165983 GCA_033239045.1 Fagopyrum esculentum
CGTCGGGTATGACAAGGCCAGCGTCGGGCATGAAAATGCAATTGGCGGGCATGGCAAGACCAGCGTCGGGCATGACAAGGCCAGCGTCGGGCATGACAAGTCCAGCGTCGGGCATGCCAAGGCCATCATCGGTAATGACAAGGTCAAGATAAGGCAACTCTCGGACATGGCAATGCCAGCATCGGGCATGACAAGGGAACTCTCGGACATGACAGAGGCCATCTTTGGGCATGGCAATGCCAGTGTCGGGCATGACAAGGTCATGACAAGGCCAGCGTCGGGCATGACAAGGCAACTCCCGGACATGTCAAGGACAACGTCGGGCATGGCAAGGCCATCGTAGGGCAAGACAAGGAAACTCTCGGACATGACAAGGACATGGCAATGCCACTCTCGGACATGGCAAGGCCATCATCGGGCATGACAAGGCTAGCGTCGGCATGACAAGACAACTCTCGGACATGACCATGCCATCGTCGGGCATGACAAGACCATCGTCGGGCATGACAAGGCTATCGTCGGGCATGACAAGGCCTTCGTCGGGCATGAAAAGGCTATCGTGGGGCATGGCAAGGCCAGCGTCGGGCATGGTTGGGCCATCGCGGGCATGCCATGGCCATCGTCGGGCATGACAAGTCCATCTTCGGGCATGACATGGCCATCGTCGGGCATTACAAGGGAATCGTCGGGCATGGCAAGACCATCGTCGGGCATGATAAGGCCAGCGTCAAGCATGGCAAGGCCAGCGTCGGGCATGGCAAGGCCATCGTCAGGCATGTTACGCTAGGAAATAGCACGAAAAGCTTTACATTTATAAACTCGAACTAAATCCTAAACTACCTAGCGAACCCGCAGTGTACGGGACGTTTGTAGAAAGGTAAGTATTCCGAGGTCGACACAAAGACTAAGGTGAAATCGAGTCAAGCAATGATCAAAAATAGTGTGAATCTAGACTAAGATAAGATGAGAAACAAAGAAAATGGAAAACTCAATGTTTTGTTGGTTTTTATGGTGATCAAACAAAGATCACAAGTCAAGCAAGATAATAAAACAACTAACAACTCAAGCTAGCAAAGAAACAAGTAACACAAAGCACGAGTATATGATCAAGAGAGAAAAGTAGATTCTAGAGGTCAAGATTTCCGGTTATGGCATTGGACTCAAGGTTCTAAGGATTCTAAGGACAAGCTACGTTGTTTGGGAAAGAATGTTCACTAATGAAAGCGATTACCGGGTAAGTCTCTCACTTCACCAATCCCGCATCAAACTCTTATTACCGGGTAGGTCTCAAGAGGTTAGAGTAAGGAATTTCGCACAAACTAGATGCTACTTAAGGGTAACCCTCTCCTTACCGGGTAAGTCTCGGAATAGGGAAGTCTCAAGCAATAATCCTAGCACATTCGATCCAATAGCGGCTTATGAGGCTCACTACTACCTAGCATTCATCATCTTAGGTATCTAAGGTCGGAAATCATCGGGTAGATCTCTTCCCTCACTTAGATTGGTAGCATTAGGTGATACTAAGCTAAATTAGGCTTGACAAACACTAGGATTTAACAAACAAAGACCATAGCATGCAGATTCATCAATTAAAGAGCAACAGAGAAGAAAATCGGGTGGATCATACAAAAATCGGACGATCTAGATGAAGAACAGGTCGATTTTTGTCTCTGGAATGGGTTTCGTGCATACAAATCATCCTAAACTAACATATAAGTCCATCCTATCATCACCCAAGCCATAACCATCAATCCATCACTCTAGAATCACAATAAACTAGCCAATAATATGCATATCAAGATCCGAAATCATCAAACAAGCATACATGGTGTTCATAGATGGATAATGAAAGAAGAGTAAGCAAAATTAATAAATCTCAACCAAATCCAAGTTGTAGCAAGACTTACAAACTCTAAAATGAAGATTCAAAACGTTCTTAACAATCCTTGCAATTAGTTCTTCAATCCAAGACTACAAAATCACTCAAAATCCCTCTAGACTCTTAGAATGGTGTTCTTCTTCTTCCCTCAATCTTTGAGAGCTTTTCTTCTCCTCCAATCTTTCTCCAAAATGCATGAGCTGTGAATGAGAGTGTGGGAGAGGAGAGATGCTCAGCAACCACCTGCAGGACCACTTATATTCTCCACCAAGAGCAAGGACGGACAAGAGATCGTGGGACACGTGGCTTTAAGCTGTCAAAGGCCTAAAAATCGACCCAGAGGAAAAAATCGGCCGATTTTCCTGGGTGTAGGTCGATTTTCTTCAACAGAAGCATGCTATGATCGTCTAGCCATGAGTTGATCCATTGCTTGCACCAATAGTGGTCTTTGTGTCCTTTGTTGCTCCAATTATGCTCCTCCTTAGCCTTGGATGTGTACCATCATGAGGCTTGGCCCTCAAATGTATCAATTAACGTCCAATAGATCCCCGAATTACCTACAAAACCGATAAAAGGTAGTGTAGACGTCTTTTCTAGAAATGTGCATGAATTTAGCGAAGACGTCATGAACCAATGCCAAAACGTGCATGAATGAGTGAAAATTCTATCTAAATGATTACCTAATCCTAAGTCATAAATCGTGTTATCAAAAATACCCCATACTTAAGGTTTGCTCGTCCCCGAGCAAATTCCCAACTATAGACTAAGAGATGACATGATTTATGTATGCAGAAAAATGGCAAAATCTATTTGGGTTTGTGCTTCTAATATTGGATCACCTTCATAGTCATGTTTCATAGCAATGGACAAGCAATCATGTATCAAAATGAATGAAGGCATGGAAAGACAATTATACTTAACTAGAAAACATGCATGAGAGGTGAAAATGAAGAAGTCAAGATGATCATGAGTATGTCCAATCTAGATCACTAAGTCTTACACACATGCATTTAGGTCACAAGGACTTAGGAAAGAAAAGGCTAAGAAACGTTGTGATTAGGTGGAAATTTTCTAGGCTATGTGATGCTAATCCGGGAAAGGAACTAAACAACCACAACTTCAAATTTTCTTATCAACTTCGCTCAAGTGTATATTTTTCTTCATTTTCTTTTCTTTCTATTATTTTTGAGACAATGGCATTGGTGTACAAAAGCCGAAACCTTGGTGATTAGCATTTCTCGGGCTTTTTCTATTTTTCGAGATGCATCCACACCGGGCACACATATCAAAGCTCGTTAGGACTATCGGTTTATTTGACTTTGGCAAGGCACCAACACCCGATTATGTGAAGTGTACCGAGTTACTTGTCATTTAAACCAACGTCCCCAAACCTATATTTTTGTCTACACTTTCACAACAATTTCGGCATTTCATTCACATCATTCTTTCATCAACAACTTCACCCCACACTTGCTTTTCACACACATCAACACACTAACATGCTCCTATTCCCGGATGGGTCAAAAGAGATCAAATTTATCTCAATTGAGGTGCTCAAACAACATGATCAAGATGAGAAGTAGAGAAAGATGAATTGCCTCATTTATTCCTAAATGATGTGCAAGAACTAGCATGTAATTTCGACTTTCAATACTCAATTCAATCAAGGCAAACATTCATGATCACAAATCATTCATGGTTTCAAGAGAAGTACTTCAAGTCCACATATGCATCATCTATTCAACACATGAGGCCATCCATAGCCAATTCACAAGACAAGATTCATCATTAGGGTCATATCCAAGCCTAGAAAGCACAAAAATTTTAAAATTTTCTGATTTTTTGGATTTTTTCGAAATATGTATGTACAATGCAAGACATAATGAAACATGTGACAAAAATTGAACTATCTAGATGCTAATCATGCAAGTGATCATGAAAACCCCACCCCATACTTAGAAACACATTGTCCCCAATGTAGAAGCTAAATAAAGAAGTGAAAGAGAGTCCTCACAATGTAAAATTTGGTGATGCTTTGGTATTTCGGTTCACATTGGATGATGATGGTGGATGATCGATCAAGGATGGTAGAGAGCTCTTGATGTTCATTATGGTGTCGGAACCCGCGCTTGGCACCGCAAGCCGTCCAAGTTCCACGTCCGCTCCACCCATACTTGATTGGAGATCATCACTTTCCTTTACAGAGGCCTTCACATGACCTCCAACATCTCATAACTCATCACAATCAACAAGATCTAGTACCCAAAAACACAAAAGAAAAACAAAGCACACCAAGAGTGAGATTAAACAAAAGCAAGAAAAACAAAAGGGAAAAATATATACCAATGGGTTGCCTCCCATTAAGCGCTTATTTAAGGTCATTAGCTTGACCAAATTCAGGAGCGTTTCAATCAAGGTGAAGCGGGGCAATCACTTCCACCGGGGCTTCCGGGATGTACTTCTTCAAACGATGCCCATTCACCTTGAAGTTACCACAATGATCTCCTCCTATCTCTACCGCTCCATGAGGGAAAACTTTCTTCACCACATATGGCCCGGTCCATCTTGATTTGAGCTTTCCGGGGAAGAGCCGCAGCCTTGAGTTGAAGAGAAGGACAAGGTCTCCTTCACTCAACTCTTTCGGGATGATCCTCTTGTCATGCCATCGCTTGGTTCGCTCCTTGTAGATCCGAGCATTCTCGTAAGCATCCAACCGGATCTCTTCAAGAGCATTTATATCAAGCAAACGCTTCTCACCGGCCTCTTTGAGGTCAAAGTTTAACCACCTTATAGCCCAATATGCTCTATGCTCCATCTCTACCGGAAGGTGGCAAGACTTGCCATAGACCAACTTGTAAGGAGTGGTGCCAATTGGTGTCTTGAAAGCGGTCCTATATGCCCACAAGGCATCATCGAGCTTCATAGCCCAATCCTTTCTCGTCCTTGAGACCGTCTTCTCGAGAATCCCCTTGATCTCCCGGTTGGAGATTTCCACTTGGCCACTAGTTTGAGGATGGTAAGGTGTTGCCACCTTATGAGTCACCCCATACTTAGCCAAAAGTGCTCCAAAATTCCTATTTGTGAAGTGCTTCCCTCCATCACTTATGATCACCCTTGGTGTTCCAAACCTTGGAAAGATCACTCGGTTGAAGAATCGCACCACAACCTTGGCGTCATTTGTAGGAGAGGCGATTGCCTCCACCCATCTTGAAACATAGTCAACCGCCAATAGGATGTAGAGGTTGCCACATGAAGAAGGGAATGGTCCCATGAAGTCCACACCCCATACATCAAATATCTCTACCTCTTGTATGTTGTTCAAGGGCATCTCATTCCTCCTTGAGATGTTGCCCGTCCTTTGGCAAGCATCACAAGCTACCACAAAGCCTTGCACATCCTTGAACAAGCTAGGCCAAAAGAAGCCCGATTGCAACACTTTAGCACATGTCTTGTGTGCACTAGCATGCCCTCCACATGGCAAGGAATGACAATGGCGGATCACACTCTCCACTTCATCCTCCGGTATACATCTTCTAAACATTCCATCCGGCCCTCTTTTGAACAAAAGTGGCTCACTCCAATAGTAGTGCCTCACATCCTTGAAGAACTTCTTCCTTTGGGCATATGTTAATCCGGGAGGCACTTCCTCACACACCAAGTAGTTCACTATGTCGGCATACCATGGCTCGCTTCCTCTAGACACTTGGAACAAGCACTCCTCCACCATTTGCAATTGCTCATCCCGGAATGAGTCATCAATCGGGATGTCATCTCTCTCAATCTCCAATGGTGGGAGTCTACTAAGGTGATCCGCCACGGAGTTCTCGGATCCCTTCTTGTCCCGGATTTCCAAATCAAACTCTTGAAGAAGAAGGATCCACCGAATCAACCTAGGTTTGGCATCCTTCTTTGTAAGGAGATAACGGATCGCAGCATGATCCGTATAGACTATGACCTTTGCTCCAACAAGGTATGACCGAAACTTCTCAAAGGCATACACTACCGCTAGCAACTCTTTCTCGGTTGTGGCATAGTTAAGTTGGGCATCATCTAGCGTCTTGCTAGCATAATAAATGGCATGAGTGCGCCCATCTTTCCTTTGCCCCAAAACAGCCCCAACGGCTACATCGCTTGCATCACACATGATCTCAAACGGTAAACTCCAATCCGGAGGTTGCATGATGGGTGCGGAGATCAAAGCGTTCTTCAACCTACAAAAAGCCTCAAGACAATCTTTGGAGAAGACAAAATCAACATCCTTCATTAGTAGGTTAGTAAGGGGCTTAGAAATTTTAGAGAAATCTTGAATGAACCTCCGGTAAAAACCGGCATGCCCTAAGAAACTCCTTACCCCTTTCACCGAGGTAGGTGGTGGCAACTTCTCTATCGTTTCAATCTTGGCCCTATCAACCTCAATGCCACGGTTAGACACCAAGTGTCCTAACACAATACCTTCACTTACCATGAAGTGGCATTTTTCCCAATTTAAGACAAGATTTGTCTCCTCACATCTTTGCAATACTAAGGACAAGTTAGCCAAGCAATCATCGAAAGAAGAACCATAAACAGAGAAATCATCCATAAACACTTCCATGATATTTTCTATGTATTCCGAAAAGATAGCCATCATACACCTTTGGAAGGTGGCGGGTGCATTACACAACCCAAATGGCATCCTCCTATATGCAAAAGTACCCCATGGACATGTAAAGGTTGTTTTCTCTTGGTCATCGGGGTGGATAGGGATTTGGAAGAATCCACTATAGCCATCTAGGTAGCAAAAATGGGAATGTTGAGCTAACCTCTCTAGCATTTGGTCAATGAAGGGGAGAGGGAAGTGATCTTTCCTAGAGGCCATGTTAAGCTTTCTATAATCAATACACATCCTCCATCCCGTAACCGTTCTAGTGGGGATTAGTTCATTGTTCTCATTGGTTACTACGGTCATCCCACCCTTCTTAGGTACTACATGAACGGGACTAACCCACTTACTATCCGAGATAGGGTAGATAATTCCCGCATCTAGCAACTTTATGATCTCCTTCTTAACTACCTCTTTCATTATAGGATTTAGTCTTCTATGATGTTCAATAGAGGGTTTATGATTATCTTCCATCATTATCCTATGCATGCACAAAGAAGGTTTGATGCCAACAAGGTCATCAATGGTGTATCCTATTGCCTTTCTATGCAGTTTCAATTCATTCAACAATCTATTAAGCTCATCATCATTCAAAGATGCATTCACAATCACCGGATAAGTTGAATTTGAACCAAGGAAAGCATACTTTAAATGAGAAGGAAGAGGTTTAAGATCAAGTTGAGGAGGACCTTTTTCGGTTGGAGACGATCCATACAATGTAGGTTGAGATGATTGCAAAGCCATGGAAGCCTCCTTGGAGTCCCTTGATGATTGCTCATACTCAAGTGGTTGATGCTGAAAAGACTCAGGAAAATCGGTCCAGGAAGAAAAATCGGACGATTTTTCTGAGGGGGGGTCGATCTGAGTTTCTGTTTTGGCAAAACTGGCTGAAATTTCAGCACAAGTACAAAAATCGGCCGATTTTTGCCAGGCAGGTCGATTTTTCTGTCTGTTTTCCTCTTCTTCTAGCACTTCAAAACCAACAATTTCAGCATTTCATTCACATCATTCTTTCATCAACAACTTCACCCCACAATTGCTTTTCACACACATCAACACACTATCATGCTCCTATTCCCGGATGGGTCAAATGAGGTCAAATCTTTCATCAACTGAGGTGCTCAAACAACATGATCAAGATGAGAAGTAGAGAAAGATGAATTGCCTTATTTATTCCTAAATGATGTGCAAGAACTAGCATGCAATTTCGACTTTCAATACTCAATTCAATCAAGGCAAACATTCATGATCACAAATCATTCATGGGATTCAAGATAAGTACTTCAAGTCCACATATGCTATCATCAATTTGACACATAAGGCCATCCATAGCCAATTCACAAGATAAGATTCATCATTAGGGTCATATCCAAGCCTAGAAAGCACAAAAATTTTAAAATTTTCTGATTTTTTGGATTTTTCGAAATATGTATGTACAATGCAAGACATAATGAAACATGTGACAAAAATTGAACTATCTAGATGCTAATCATGCAAGTGATCATGAAAACCCCACCCCATACTTAGAAACACATTGTCCCCAATGTAGAAGCTAAATAAAGAAGTGAAAGAGAGTCCTCACAATGTAAAATTTGGTGATGCTTTGGTATTTCGGGTCACATTGAATGATGATGGTGGATGATCGATCAAGGATGGTAGAGAGCTCTTTGGTGTTCATTATGGTGTCGGAACCCGCGCTTGGCACCGCAAGCCGTCCAAGTTCCACGTCCGCTCCACCCATGCTTGATTGGAGATCATCACTTCCCTTTATACAGAGGAAAAATCGGCCCAGTTGCCCAGAAAATCGGACGATTTTTGCATGAACAGTCCGATTTTTCTGGGTGCTTTCCTCCTCGTCTATGTGCTTGGATCTTGTCCATTCAATATCTCCATGAGGCCTTCACATGACCTCCAACATCTCATAACTCATCACAATCAACAAGATCTAGCACCCAAAAACACAAAAGAAAAACAAAGCACACCAAGAGTGAGATTAAACAAAAGCAAGAAAAACAAAAGGGAAAAATATATACCAATGGGTTGCCTCCCATTAAGCGCTTATTTAAGGTCATTAGCTTGACCAAATTCAGGAGCGTTTCAATCAAGGTGAAGCGGGGCAATCACTTCCACCGGGGCTTCCGGGATGTACTTCTTCAAACGATGCCCATTCACCTTGAAGTTACCACAATGATCTCCTCCTATCTCTACCGCTCCATGAGGGAAAACTTTCTTCACCACATATGGCCCGGTCCATCTTGATTTGAGCTTTCCGGGGAAGAGCCGCAGCCTTGAGTTGAAGAGAAGGACAAGGTCTCCTTCACTCAACTCTTTCGGGATGATCCTCTTGTCATGCCATCGCTTGGTTCGCTCCTTGTAGATCCGAGCATTCTCGTAAGCATCCAACCGGATCTCTTCAAGAGCATTTATATCAAGCAAACGCTTCTCACCGGCCTCTTTGAGGTCAAAGTTTAACCACCTTATAGCCCAATATGCTCTATGCTCCATCTCTACCGGAAGGTGGCAAGACTTGCCATAGACCAACTTGTAAGGAGTGGTGCCAATTGGTGTCTTGAAAGCGGTCCTATATGCCCACAAGGCATCATCGAGCTTCATAGCCCAATCCTTTCTCGTCCTTGATACCGTCTTCTCAAGAATGGCCTTGATCTCCCGGTTGGAGATCTCCACTTGGCCACTAGTTTGGGGATGGTAAGGTGTTGCCACCTTATGAGTCACCCCATACTTAGCCAAAAGTGCTCCAAAATTCCTATTTGTGAAGTGCTTCCCTCCATCACTTATGATCACCCTTGGTGTTCCAAACCTAGGAAAGATCACTCGGTTGAAGAACCGCACCACAACCTTGGCGTCATTTGTAGGAGAGGCGATTGCCTCCACCCATCTCGAAACATAGTCAACCGCCAATAGGATGTAGAGGTTGCCACATGAAGAAGGGAATGGTCCCATGAAGTCCACACCCCATACATCAAATATCTCTACCTCTTGTATGTTGTTCAAGGGCATCTCATTCCTCCTTGAGATGTTGCCCGTCCTTTGGCAAGCATCACAAGCTACCACAAAGCCTTGCACATCCTTGAACAAGCTAGGCCAAAAGAAGCCCGATTGCAACACTTTAGCACATGTCTTGTGTGCACTAGCATGCCCTCCACATGGCAAGGAATGACAATGGCGGATCACACTCTCCACTTCATCCTCCGGTATGCATCTTCTAAACATTCCATCCGGCCCTCTTTTGAATAAAAGTGGCTCACTCCAATAGTAGTGCCTCACATCCTTGAAGAACTTCTTCCTTTGGGCATATGTTAATCCGGGAGGCACTTCCTCACACACCAAGTAGTTCACTATGTCGGCATACCATGGCTCGCTTCCTCTAGACACTTGGAACAAGCACTCCTCCACCATTTGCAATTGCTCATCCCGGAATGAGTCATCAATCGGGATGTCCTCTCTTTCAAGCTCCAATGGTGGGAGTCTACTAAGGTGATCCGCCACGGAGTTCTCGGATCCCTTCTTGTCCCGGATTTCCAAGTCAAACTCTTGAAGAAGAAGGATCCACCGAATCAACCTAGGCTTGGCATCCTTCTTGGTAAGGAGATAACGGATCGCAGCATGATCCGTATAGACTATGACCTTCGCTCCAACAAGATATGAGCGAAACTTCTCAAAGGCATACACAACCGCTAGCAACTCTTTCTCGGTTGTGGCATAGTTAAGTTGGGCATCATCTAGCGTCTTGCTAGCATAATAAATGGCATGAGTGCGCCCATCTTTCCTTTGCCCCAAAACAGCCCCAACGGCTACATCGCTTGCATCACACATGATCTCAAACGGTAAACTCCAATCCGGAGGTTGCATGATGGGTGCGGAGATCAAAGCGTTCTTCAACCTACAAAAAGCCTCAAGACAATCTTTGGAGAAGACAAAATCAACATCCTTCATTAGTAGGTTAGTGAGAGGCTTAGAAACTTTAGAGAAATCTTGAATGAACCTCCGGTAAAAACCGGCATGCCCTAAGAAACTCCTTACCCCTTTCACCGAGGTAGGTGGTGGCAACTTCTCTATCGTTTCAATCTTGGCCCTATCAACCTCAATGCCACGGTTAGACACCAAGTGTCCTAACACAATACCTTCACTTACCATGAAGTGGCATTTTTCCCAATTTAAGACAAGATTTGTCTCCTCACATCTTTGCAATACTAAGGACAAGTTAGCCAAGCAATCATCGAAAGAAGAACCATAAACAGAGAAATCATCCATAAACACTTCCATGATATTTTCTATGTATTCCGAAAAGATAGCCATCATACACCTTTGGAAGGTGGCGGGTGCATTACACAACCCAAATGGCATCCTCCTATATGCAAAAGTACCCCATGGACATGTAAAGGTTGTTTTCTCTTGGTCATCGGGGTGGATAGGGATTTGGAAGAATCCACTATAGCCATCTAGGTAGCAAAAATGGGAATGTTGAGCTAACCTCTCTAGCATTTGGTCAATGAAGGGGAGAGGGAAGTGATCTTTCCTAGAGGCCATGTTAAGCTTTCTATAATCAATACACATCCTCCATCCCGTAACCGTTCTAGTGGGGATTAGTTCATTGTTCTCATTGGTTACTACGGTCATCCCACCCTTCTTAGGTACTACATGAACGGGACTAACCCACTTACTATCCGAGATAGGGTAGATAATTCCCGCATCTAGCAACTTTATGATCTCCTTCTTAACTACCTCTTTCATTATAGGATTTAGTCTTCTATGATGTTCAATAGAGGGTTTATGATTATCTTCCATCATTATCCTATGCATGCACAAAGAAGGTTTGATGCCAACAAGGTCATCAATGGTGTATCCTATTGCCTTTCTATGCAGTTTCAATTCATTCAACAATCTATTAAGCTCATCATCATTCAAAGATGCATTCACAATCACCGGATAAGTTGAATTTGAACCAAGGAAAGCATACTTTAAATGAGAAGGAAGAGGTTTAAGATCAAGTTGAGGAGGACCTTTTTCGGTTGGAGACGATCCATACAATGTAGGTTGAGATGATTGCAAAGCCATGGAAGCCTCCTTGGAGTCCCTTGATGATTGCTCATACTCAAGTGGTTGATGCTGAAAAGACTCAGGAAAATCGACCCAGGAAGAAAAATCGGTCGATTTTCCTGAAGTGGGGTCGATCTGAGTTTCTGTTTTGGCAAAACTGGCTGAAATTTCAGCACAAGTACAAAAATCGGCCGATTTTTGCCAGGCAGTCCGATTTTTCTGGCAGTTTTCCTCTTCTTCTAGCACTTCAAACCCAACACTTGGTAGCTCGTCTAATGCATTCAAGGCCTTGATCACTTCATTGCTACTCTCCTCAACTCCTTCCTCCATCAAGCTTGAGCTAAGAACCCTCTCAAGTGGATCCTTGAGCAAGATTGAGCTCACAATCTCTCTAGACTCTTCCTCTTCAACTATGTTGAATACATCCTCATCAAGAGTTGGCCCTTTCATCATTGTTGATAGCTTGAACTTGATGTTCTCTTCTCCAATGTTGAAGGAGAGGGTTCCATTCTTGCAATCTACTAGACATCCGGAAGTAGCTAGGAAAGGTCTCCCCAAAATGATAGGAACCGGATAGTCCGCCGGGATGTCCAAAACAACAAAGTCTATGGGCACATAGAACTTCCCTAATTGCACCGGAATGTCCTCCAAGATTCCAACCGGATGAGTGATCGAGCGATCCGCCATGTAAAGGGTCATCTTGACTGGCTTCGGCTCTCCTAGCCCAACCTTGTTGCAAAGTGCAAGCGGAATGATGCTCACACTTGCCCCAAGATCACATAGGGCGTCATACTTCACTTCTCCTACTCCGATCGGCACACAAAAGGATCCCGGATCCCTTAGCTTAGGAGGCATCTCCTCCTTCATTGTTTGAATCAACTCCGATGATCTCTTAGTCATCCTTATCTCACCATACTCCTCCAACTTCCTTTTGTTGGAGAGTATTTCCTTCAAGAATTTGCCATATGCCGGCATCCCTAAAATGGCATCCATGAACGGAATGTTAATATGCAATTTAGACATTAGTTCAAGGAACTTACCAAAATGCTTGTCCAAGCGAGCTCTTGCTCGTGATTGAGGGAACGGTAGTGGTGGCTTGTATGGAGGCGGTGCCACATAGGTTGGCTCTACATCTTTGCTCTTGCCTCCATCTCCTTGCGAAGTTTCTTCTTCATTCACCACTTGCTTCCCTTTAGCATTCTCCTTGGGCAAAGGATCCTTCATGCTTAACCCACTTCTTGTTGTAATAGCCAACACTTGGCCTCTTGGGTTTTCTTCGGTTCTTCCGGGAAGCTTTCCCGGATCTCTATGTGCTTCACCCGCCTTTTGGAACACTTGTGCTTCCAAAACCTTTTGAGCCTTTGAGATAGAAGTCACCGTGCTCTCAAGACCACTCAACCTTCCAAGCAATTGCTCAAACATCATTTCGGTTCTATCCTTTGGAGGTTGAGTGAATCCGGGTGGAGGTTCTTGTGAAGCTCTTGGTGGTGGAGTTGTGCTTGTAGAAGCGGGAGGGTTCAAGGCTCCATCCGGGTTAGAGTAAGAAAACCCGGGATGGTTATGGTTGGGCCGGTAATTGTTGAATTGCCGGTTGTTGTTGAAGTTCCTTGGGCCTTGGTAGTTGTTGTAGTTGCCCCTTCCCATGTAATTCACATCCTCCTCTTTGGAAGACAAGTTAGCTTGTGGAAGCACTTGAGGGGTTGCTTGGTTCTTCAAGGTTGTAGCACACAACTCCCTCAAGGACTTCAATTCGTTGTTGATGGCGTCAAGCTTGAAGTTGCTCATGGTGACCTCACTCACCTCATATGCTCCCGCCTTTCTCCCTTCACTCTTCCTATGGGAGTATTTCTCAATCACTAGAGCTTGCTTCTCTACAAACTCCCAAGCATCATCCACATGCTTCTCCATGAAAGTCCCACCGGAAAGGGATTGAAGCTTAAATTGGCTATCTTCATCAAGTCCCTTGAAGTAGATCTCCAATAGCTCAATTTTCGGTATGCCATGGTGTGGACAATCTAGGAGAAGGTCTTTGAATATCTCCCAAGACTTGAACAAACTCTCTCTATCCTTCATGACGAAGGCATTGATCTTCCCTCTTAACTCGGTAGTCTTGGAAGGTGGGAAGAACTTGGCAAGGCCGTCGTCGACCATGGAAGGACAGCGTCGGGCATGGCAAGGCCAGCGTCGGGCATGGCAAGTCCATCGTCGGGCATGACAAGGCCATGACAATGCCACTCTCGGACATGGCGAGGCCATCGTCGGGCATGGCAAGGCCAGCCTCGGGCATGATAAGGTCATGACAAGGCAACTCTCGGACATGACAAGGACAACGTCGGGCATGGCAAGTCCATCGTCGGGCATGACAATGCCACTCTCGGACATGGCGAGGCCATCATCGGGCATGGCAAGGCCAGTATCGGGCATGATAAGGACATGACAAGGCAACTCTCGGACATGACAAGGACAACGTCGGGCATGGCAAGGCCATCGTCGGGCATGACAAGTTCATGACAAGGCAACTCTCGGACATGACAAGGACAACGTCGGGCATGGCTAGGCCAGCGACGGGCATGGCAAGGCCAGCGTCGGGCATGGCAAGTCCATCGTCGGGCATGACAAGGCCATGACAATGCCACTCTCGGACATGGCGAGGCCATCGTCGGGCATGGCAAGGCCAGCGTCGGGCATGATAAGGTCATGACAAGGCAACTCTCGGACATGACAAGGACAACGTCGGGCATGGCAAGTCCATCGTCGGGCATGACAATGCCACTCTCGGACATGGCGAGGCCATCATCGGGCATGGCAAGGCCAGCGTCGGGCATGATAAGGTCATGACAAGGCAACTCTCGGACATGACAAGGACAGCGTCGGGCATGGCAAGGCCATCGTCGGGCATGACAAGGTCATGACAAGGCAACTCTCGGACATGACAAGGACAGCGTCGGGCATGGC
>BSUD01000228.1:171117-183752 GCA_033239045.1 Fagopyrum esculentum
CGGGCATGGCAAGGCCAGCGTCGGGCATGGCAAGTCCATCGTCGGGCATGACAAGGCCATGACAATGCCACTCTCGGACATGGCGAGGCCATCGTCGGGCATGGCAAGGCCAGCGTCGGGCATGATAAGGTCATGACAAGGCCAACGTCGGGCATGACAAGGCCATGACAATGCCACTCTGGGACAAGGCAACTCTCGGACATGTCAAGGACAACATCGGGCATGGCAAGGCCATCGTAGGGCAAGACAAGGCAACTCTCGGACATGACAAGGACATGGCAATGCCACTCTCGGACATGGCGAGGCCATCATCGGGCATGACAAGGCTAGCGTCGGCATGACAAGACAACTCTCGGACATGACCATGCCATCGTCGGGCATGACAAGGCCATCGTCGGGCATGACAAGGCCATCGTCGGGCATGACAAGGCCATCGTCGGGCATGACAAGGCCATCGTCGGGCATGACAAGGCCATCGTGGGGCATGGCAAGGCCAGCGTCGGGCATGGCAAGGCCATCGTCGGGCATGCCAAGGCCATCGTCGGGCATGAAAAGTCCATCTTCGGGCATGACATGGCCATCGTCGGGCATGACAAGGGAATCGTCGGGCATGGCAAGGCCATCGTCGGGCATGGCAAGGCCATCGTCGACCATGGAAGGACAGCGTCGGGCATGGCAAGGCCAGCGTCGGGCATGGCAAGTCCATCGTCGGGCATGACAATGCCACTCTCGGACATGGCGAGGCCATCGTCGGGCATGGCAAGGCCAGCGTCGGGCATGATAAGGTCATGACAAGGCAACTCTCGGACATGACAAGGACAACGTCGGGCATGGCAAGTCCATCGTCGGGCATGACAATGCCACTCTCGGACATGGCGAGGCCATCATCGGGCATGGCAAGGCCAGCGTCGGGCATGATAAGGACATGACAAGGCAACTCTCGGACATGACAAGGACAACGTCAGGCATGGCAAGGACATTGATAACACGATTTATGACTTAGGATTAGGTAATCATTTAGATAGAATTTTCACTCATTCATGCACGTTTTGGCATTGGTTCATGACGTCTTCGCTAAATTCATGCACATTTCTAGAAAAGACGTCTACACTACCTTTTATCGGTTTTGTAGGCAATTCGGGGATCTATTGGACGTTAATTGATACATTTGAGGGCCAAGCCTCATGATGGTACACATCCAAGGCTAAGGAGGAGCATAATTGGAGCAACAAAGGACACAAAGACCACTATTGGTGCAAGCAATGGATCAACTCATGGCTAGACGATCATAGCATGCTTCTGTTGAAGAAAATCGACCTACACCCAGGAAAATCGGCTGATTTTTTCCTCTGGGTCGATTTTTAGGCCTTTGACAGCTTAAAGCCACGTGTCCCACGATCTCTTGTCCGTCCTTGCTCTTGGTGGAGAATATAAGTGGTCCTGCAGGTAGTTGCTGAGCATCTCTCCTCTCCCACAGTCTCATTCACAGCTCATTGATTTTGGAGAAAGATTGGAGGAGAAGAAAAGCTCTCAAAGATTGAGGGAAGAAGAAGAACACCATTCTAAGAGTCTAGAGGGATTTTGAGTGATTTTGTAGTCTTGGATTGAAGAACTAATTGCAAGGATTGTTAAGAACGTTTTGAATCTTCATTTTAGAGTTTGTAAGTCTTGCTACAACTTGGATTTGGTTGAGATTTATTAATTTTGCTTACTCTTCTTTCATTATCCATCTATGAACACCATGTATGCTTGTTTGATGATTTCGGATCTTGATATGCATATTATTGGCTAGTTTATTGTGATTCTAGAGTGATGGATTGATGGTTATGGCTTGGGTGATGATAGGATGGACTTATATGTTAGTTTAGGATGATTTGTATGCACGAAACCCATTCCAGAGACAAAAATCGACCTGTTCTTCATCTAGATCGTCCGATTTTTGTATGATCCACCCGATTTTCTTCTCTGTTGCTCTTTAATTGATGAATCTGCATGCTATGGTCTTTGTTTGTTAAATCCTAGTATTTGTCAAGCCTAATTTAGCTTAGTATCACCTAATGCTACCAATCTAAGTGAGGGAAGAGATCTACCCGATGATTTCCGACCTTAGATACCTAAGATGATGAATGCTAGGTAGTAGTGAGCCTCATAAGCCGCTATTGGATCGAATGTGCTAGGATTATTGCTTGAGACTTCCCTATTCCGAGACTTACCCGGTAAGGAGAGGGTTACCCTTAAGTAGCATCTAGTTTGTGCGAAATTCCTTACTCTAACCTCTTGAGACCTACCCGGTAATAGGAGTTTGATGCGGGATTAGTGAAGTGAGAGACTTACCCGGTAATCGCTTCCATTAGTGAACATTCTTTCCCAAACAACGTAGCTTGTCCTTAGAATCCTTAGAACCTTGAGTCCAATGCCATAACCGGAAATCTTGACCTCTAGAATCTACTTTTCTCTCTTGATCATATACTCGTGCTTTGTGTTACTTGTTTCTTTGCTAGCTTGAGTTGTTAGTTGTTTTATTATCTTGCTTGACTTGTGATCTTTGTTTGATCACCATAAAAACCAACAAAACATTGAGTTTTCCATTTTCTTTGTTTCTCATCTTATCTTAGTCTAGATTCACACTATCTTTGATCATTGCTTGACTCGATTTCACCTTAGTCTTTGTGTCGACCTCGGAATACTTACCTTTCTACAAACTTCCCGTACACTGCGGGTTCGCTAGGTAGTTTAGGATTTAGTTCGAGTTTATAAATGTATAGCTTTTCGTGCTATTTCCTAGCGTAACATGTTTTTGGCGCCGTTGCCGGGGACTAGGTCTAGATTGAGTCATTTTGTGATTGTTTGTAGTGTAGATCTTTCTTGTTGCTTTTGATCTCTTTTTGGTGTGTGTCTTTGCTTTTCAGGACATCGTCTCTCTCTTTAGGTGTATGCGAAGATCTCGTGGCAAGGATTTAGCTCCATTCGATCCCGAACCGGAGAAAACCCTTCGATCTAGATCCAAGAACATCCGAAAAGAGAAAGAGATGGCCGGAAGAAACCTCCAAGCTGAGTTGGATGAAGCCTTGGAGCAAATAAGGCTAAGAGATGAGCTCTTGGAGGAAGAAAGGAGACTTGCCAATGAGAGGCAAGAGGAAACTAGGAGGGAGATTGAGGAGATTAGGCAAGCCCTTGTTCAAGGAGAGCTTAATCGCCGACAACCTCCACCTCCTCCACCACCGGTGGAGCAACCGCAGCCGGCGGCTAATGTTAGGGTTGTGCCCATTGCCGTTGAAGAGCCACAAACCCTAGGGAGACGTATGGATCCGGCACAAAGAGCACACCGTCCGGGTGTGAACTTAGGAGATCCCGCAGCCCACAACTATGAGCTCCGCCCTCAAGTTCTACAAATGATCCGGCATAATCAATTTGGAGGGATGGAAGGAGAGTCTCCTCATCAATACTTGATGAATTACGAGATTTTGATGGAGACTCTTAGACCGCCAAGATTGGAGAGCAACAACCATAAGCTAAGGGCTTTCTCCTTCTCTCTTAAGGACAAGGCCTTGGCTTGGTATCAATCTATTCCACAAGGGCGAGTTGGTACTTGGGAGGAGATGACAACCGAGTTTTTGACTAAGTTCTTCACACCTTCCAAGACTACCGAGTTAAGAGGGAAGATCAATGCCTTCGTCATGAAGGATAGAGAGAGTTTGTTCAAGTCTTGGGAGAGATTCAAAGACCTTCTCCTAGATTGTCCACACCATGGCATACCGAAAATTGAGCTATTGGAGATCTACTTCAAGGGACTTGATGAAGATAGCCAATTTAAGCTTCAATCCCTTTCCGGTGGGACTTTCATGGAGAAGCATGTGGATGATGCTTGGGAGTTTGTAGAGAAGCAAGCTCTAGTGATTGAGAAATACTCCCATAGGAAGAGTGAAGGGAGAAAGGCGGGAGCATATGAGGTGAGTAAGGTCACCATGAGCAACTTCAAGCTTGACGCCATCAACAACGAATTGAAGTCCTTGAGGGAGTTGTGTGCTACAACCTTGAAGAACCAAGCAACCCCTCAAGTGCTTCCACAAGCTAACTTGTCTTCCAAAGAGGAGGATGTGAATTACATGGGAAGGGGCAACTACAACAACTACCAAGGCCCAAGGAACTTCAACAAAACCGGCAATTCAACAATTACCGGCCCAACCATAACCATCCCGGGTTTTCTTACTCTAACCCGGATGGAGCCTTGAACCCTCCCGCTTCTACAAGCACAACTCCACCACCAAGAGCTTCACAAGAACCTCCACCCGGATTCACTCAACCTCCAAAGGATAGAACCGAAATGATGTTTGAGCAATTGCTTGGAAGGTTGAGTGGTCTTGAGAGCACGGTGACTTCTATCTCAAAGGCTCAAAAGGTTTTGGAAGCACAAGTGTTCCAAAAGGCGGGTGAAGCACATAGAGATCCGGGAAAGCTTCCCGGAAGAACCGAAGAAAACCCAAGAGGCCAAGTGTTGGCTATTACAACAAGAAGTGGGTTAAGCATGAAGGATCCTTTGCCCAAGGAGAATGCTAAAGGGAAGCAAGTGGTGAATGAAGAAGAAACTTTGCAAGGAGATGGAGGCAAGAGCAAAGATGTAGAGCCAACCTATGTGGCACCGCCTCCATACAAGCCACCACTACCGTTCCCTCAATCACAAGCAAGAGCTCGCTTGGACAAGCAATTTGGTAAGTTCCTTGAACTAATGTCTAAATTGCATATTAACATTCCGTTCATGGATGCCATTTTAGGGATGCCGGCATATGGCAAATTCTTGAAGGAAATACTCTCCAACAAAAGGAAGTTGGAGGAGTATGGTGAGAAAAGGATGACTAAGAGATCATCGGAGTTGATTCAAACAATGAAGGAGGAGATGCCTCATAAGCTAAGGGATCCGGGATCCTTTTGTGTGCCGATCGGAGTAGGAGAAGTGAAGTATGACGCCCTATGTGATCTTGGGGCAAGTGTGAGCATCATTCCGCTTGCACTTTGCAACAAGGTTGGGCTAGGAGAGCCGAAGCCAGTCAAGATGACCCTTTACATGGCGGACCGCTCGATCACTCATCCGGTTGGAATCTTGGAGGACATTCCGGTGCAATTAGGGAAGTTCTATGTGCCCATAGACTTTGTTGTTTTGGACATCCCGGCGGACTATCCGGTTCCTATCATTTTGGGGAGACCTTTCCTAGCTACTTCCGGATGTCTAGTAGATTGCAAGAATGGAACCCTCTCCTTCAACATTGGAGAAGAGAACATCAAGTTCAAGCTATCAACAATGATGAAAGGGCCAACTCTTGATGAGGATGTATTCAACATAGTTGAAGAGGAAGAGTCTAGAGAGATTGTGAGCTCAATCTTGCTCAAGGATCCACTTGAGAGGGTTCTTAGCTCAAGCTTGATGGAGGAAGGAGTTGAGGAGAGTAGCAATGAAGTGATCAAGGCCTTGAATGCATTAGACGAGCTACCAAGTGTTGGGTTTGAAGTGCTAGAAGAAGAGGAAAACTGCCAGAAAAATCGGACTGCCTGGCAAAAATCGGCCGATTTTTGTACTTGTGCTGAAATTTCAGCCAGTTTTGCCAAAACAGAAACTCAGATCGACCCCCCTTCAGGAAAATCGACCGATTTTTCTTCCTGGGTCGATTTTCCTGAGTCTTTTCAGCATCAACCACTTGAGTATGAGCAATCATCAAGGGACTCCAAGGAGGCTTCCATGGCTTTGCAATCATCTCAACCTACATTGTATGGATCGTCTCCAACCGAAAAAGGTCCTCCTCAACTTGATCTTAAACCTCTTCCTTCTCATTTAAAGTATGCTTTCCTTGGTTCAAATTCAACTTATCCGGTGATTGTGAATGCATCTTTGAATGATGATGAGCTTAATAGATTGTTGAATGAATTGAAACTGCATAGAAAGGCAATAGGATACACCATTGATGACCTTGTTGGCATCAAACCTTCTTTGTGCATGCATAGGATAATGATGGAAGATAATCATAAACCCTCTATTGAACATCAAAGAAGACTAAATCCTATAATGAAAGAGGTAGTTAAGAAGGAGATCATAAAGTTGCTAGATGCGGGAATTATCTACCCTATCTCGGATAGTAAGTGGGTTAGTCCCGTTCATGTAGTACCTAAGAAGGGTGGGATGACCGTAGTAACCAATGAGAACAATGAACTAATCCCCACTAGAACGGTTACGGGATGGAGGATGTGTATTGATTATAGAAAGCTTAACATGGCCTCTAGGAAAGATCACTTCCCTCTCCCCTTCATTGACCAAATGCTAGAGAGGTTAGCTCAACATTCCCATTTTTGCTACCTAGATGGCTATAGTGGATTCTTCCAAATCCCTATCCACCCCGATGACCAAGAGAAAACAACCTTTACATGTCCATGGGGTACTTTTGCATATAGGAGGATGCCATTTGGGTTGTGTAATGCACCCGCCACCTTCCAAAGGTGTATGATGGCTATCTTTTCGGAATACATAGAAAATATCATGGAAGTGTTTATGGATGATTTCTCTGTTTATGGTTCTTCTTTCGATGATTGCTTGGCTAACTTGTCCTTAGTATTGCAAAGATGTGAGGAGACAAATCTTGTCTTAAATTGGGGAAAATGCCACTTCATGGTAAGTGAAGGTATTGTGTTAGGACACTTGGTGTCTAACCGTGGCATTGAGGTTGATAGGGCTAAAATTGAAACGATAGAGAAGTTGCCACCACCTACCTCGGTGAAAGGGGTAAGGAGTTTCTTAGGGCATGCCGGTTTTTACCGGAGGTTCATTCAAGATTTCTCTAAAGTTTCTAAGCCTCTCACTAACCTACTAATGAAGGATGTTGATTTTGTCTTCTCCAAAGATTGTCTTGAGGCTTTTTGTAGGTTGAAGAACGCTTTGATCTCCGCACCCATCATGCAACCTCCGGATTGGAGTTTACCGTTTGAGATCATGTGTGATGCAAGCGATGTAGCCGTTGGGGCTGTTTTGGGGAAAAGGAAAGATGGGCGCACTCATGCCATTTATTATGCTAGCAAGACGCTAGATGATGCCCAACTTAACTATGCCACAACCGAGAAAGAGTTGCTAGCGGTAGTGTATGCCTTTGAGAAGTTTCGGTCATACCTTGTTGGAGCAAAGGTCATAGTCTATACGGATCATGCTGCGATCCGTTATCTCCTTACAAAGAAGGATGCCAAACCTCGGTTGATTCGGTGGATCCTTCTTCTTCAAGAGTTTGATTTGGAAATCCGGGATAAGAAGGGATCCGAGAACTCCGTGGCGGATCACCTTAGTAGACTACCCCCCTTAGAGATTGAGAGAGATCACATCCCGATTGATGACTCATTCCGGGATGAGCAATTGCAAATGGTGGAGGAGTGCTTGTTCCAAGTGTCTAGAGGAAGCGAGCCATGGTATGCCGACATAGTGAACTACTTGGTGTGTGAGGAAGTGCCTCCCGGATTAACATATGCCCAAAGGAAGAAGTTCTTCAAGGATGTGAGGCACTACTATTGGAGTGAGCCACTTTTGTTCAAAAGAGGGCCGGATGGAATGTTTAGAAGATGTATACCGGAGGATGAAGTGGAGAGTGTGATCCGCCATTGTCATTCCTTGCCATGTGGAGGGCATGCTAGTGCACACAAGACATGTGCTAAAGTGTTGCAATCGGGCTTCTTTTGGCCTAGCTTGTTCAAGGATGTGCAAGGCTTTGTGGTAGCTTGTGATGCTTGCCAAAGGACGGGCAACATCTCAAGGAGGAATGAGATGCCCTTGAACAACATACAAGAGGTAGAGATATTTGATGTATGGGGTGTGGACTTCATGGGACCATTCCCTTCTTCATGTGGCAACCTCTACATCCTATTGGCGGTTGACTATGTTTCAAGATGGGTGGAGGCAATCGCCTCTCCTACAAATGACGCCAAGGTTGTGGTGTGATTCTTCAACCGAGTGATCTTTCCAAGGTTTGGAACACCAAGGGTGATCATAAGTGATGGAGGGAAGCACTTCACAAATAGGAATTTTGGAGCACTTTTGGCTAAGTATGGGGTGACTCATAAGGTGGCAACACCTTACCATCCTCAAACTAGTGGCCAAGTGGAAATCTCCAACCGGGAGATCAAGGGGATTCTCGAGAAGACGGTCTCAAGGACAAGAAAGGATTGGGCTATGAAGCTCGATGATGCCTTGTGGGCATATAGGACCGCTTTCAAGACACCAATTGGCACCACTCCTTACAAGTTGGTCTATGGCAAGTCTTGCCACCTTCCGGTAGAGATGGAGCATTGAGCATATTGGGCTATAAGGTGGTTAAACTTTGACCTCAAAGAGGCCGGTGAGAAGCGTTTGCTTGATATAAATGCTCTTGAAGAGATCCGGTTGGATGCTTACGAGAATGCTCGGATCTACAAGGAGCGAACCAAGCGATGGCATGACAAGAGGATCATCCCGAAAGAGTTGAGTGAAGGAGACCTTGTCCTTCTCTTCAACTCAAGGCTGCGGCTCTTCCCCGGAAAGCTCAAATCAAGATGGACCGGGCCATATGTGGTGAAGAAAGTTTTCCCTCATGGAGCGGTAGAGATAGGAGGAGATCATTGTGGTAACTTCAAGGTGAATGGGCATCGTTTGAAGAAGTACATCCCGGAAGCCCCGGTGGAAGTGATTGCCCTGCTTCACCTTGATTGAAACGCTCCTGAATTTGGTCAAGCTAATGACCTTAAACAAGCGCTTAATGGGAGGCAACCCATTGGTATATATTTTTCCCTTTTGTTTTTCTTGCTTTTGTTTAATCTCACTCTTGGTGTGCTTTGTTTTTCTTTTGTGTTTTTGGGTACTAGATCTTGTTGATTGTGATGAGTTATGAGATGTTGGAGGTCATGTGAAGGCCTCTGTAAAGGAAAGTGATGATCTCCAATCAAGTATGGGTGGAGCGGACGTGGAACTTGGACGGCTTGCGGTGCCAAGCGCGGGTTCCGACACCATAATGAACATCAAGAGCTCTCTACCATCCTTGATCGATCATCCACCATCATCATCCAATGTGAACCGAAATACCAAAGCATCACCAAATTTTACATTGTGAGGACTCTCTTTCACTTCTTTATTTAGCTTCCACATTGGGGACAATGTGTTTCTAAGTATGGGGTGGGGTTTTCATGATCACTTGCATGATTAGCATCTAGATAGTTCAATTTTTGTCACATGTTTCATTATGTCTTGCATTGTACATACATATTTCGAAAAAATCCAAAAAATCAGAAAATTTTAAAATTTTTGTGCTTTCTAGGCTTGGATATGACCCTAATGATGAATCTTGTCTTGTGAATTGGCTATGGATTGCCTCATGTGTTGAATAGATGATGCATATGTGGACTTGAAGTACTTCTCTTGAAACCATGAATGATTTGTGATCATGAATGTTTGCCTTGATTGAATTGAGTATTGAAAGTCGAAATTACATGCTAGTTCTTGCACATCATTTAGGAATAAATGAGGCAATTCATCTTTCTCTACTTCTCATCTTGATCATGTTGTTTGAGCACCTCAATTGAGATAAATTTGACCTCTTTTGACCCATCCGGGAATAGGAGCATGTTAGTGTGTTGATGTGTGTGAAAAGCAAGTGTGGGGTGAAGTTGTTGATGAAAGAATGATGTGAATGAAATGCCGAAATTGTTGTGAAAGTGTAGACAAAAATATAGGTTTGGGGACGTTGGTTTAAATGACAAGTAACTCGGTACACTTCACATAATCGGGTGTTGGTGCCTTGCCAAAGTCAAATAAACCGATAGTCCTAACGAGCTTTGATATGTGTGCCCGGTGTGGATGCATCTCGAAAAATAGAAAAAGCCCGAGAAATGCTAATCACCAAGGTTTCGGCTTTTGTACACCAATGCCATTGTCTCAAAAATAATAGAAAGAAAAGAAAATGAAGAAAAATATACACTTGAGCGAAGTTGATAAGAAAATTTGAAGTTGTGGTTGTTTAGTTCCTTTCCCGGATTAGCATCACATAGCCTAGAAAATTTCCACCTAATCACAACGTTTCTTAGCCTTTTCTTTCCTAAGTCCTTGTGACCTAAATGCATGTGTGTAAGACTTAGTGATCTAGATTGGACATACTCATGATCATCTTGACTTCTTCATTTTCACCTCTCATGCATGTTTTCTAGTTAAGTATAATTGTCTTTCCATGCCTTCATTCATTTTGATACATGATTGCTTGTCCATTGCTATGAAACATGACTATGAAGGTGATCCAATATTAGAAGCACAAACCCAAAAAGATTTTGCCATTTTTCTGCATACATAAATCATGTCATCTCTTAGTCTATAGTTGGGAATTTGCTCGGGGACGAGCAAACCTTAAGTATGGGGTATTTTTGATAACACGATTTATGACTTAGGATTAGGTAATCATTTAGATAGAATTTTCACTCATTCATGCACGTTTTGGCATTGGTTCATGACGTCTTCGCTAAATTCATGCACATTTCTAGAAAAGACGTCTACACTACCTTTTATCGTTTTTGTAGGTAATTCGGGGATCTATTGGACGTTAATTGATACATTTGAGGGCCAAGCCTCATGATGGTACACATCCAAGGCTAAGGAGGAGCATAATTGGAGCAACAAAGGACACAAAGACCACTATTGGTGCAAGCAATGGATCAACTCATGGCTAGACGATCATAGCATGCTTCTGTTGAAGAAAATCGACCTACACCCAGGAAAATCGGCCGATTTTTTCCTCTGGGTCGATTTTTAGGCCTTTGACAGCTTAAAGCCACGTGTCCCACGATCTCTTGTCCGTCCTTGCTCTTGGTGGAGAATATAAGTGGTCCTGCAGGTGGTTGCTGAGCATCTCTCCTCTCCCACACTCTCATTCACAGCTCATTGATTTTGGAGAAAGATTGGAGGAGAAGAAAAGCTCTCAAAGATTGAGGGAAGAAGAAGAACACCATTCTAAGAGTCTAGAGGGATTTTGAGTGATTTTGTAGTCTTGGATTGAAGAACTAATTGCAAGGATTGTTAAGAACGTTTTGAATCTTCATTTTAGAGTTTGTAAGTCTTGCTACAACTTGGATTTGGTTGAGATTTATTAATTTTGCTTACTCTTCTTTCATTATCCATCTATGAACACCATGTATGCTTGTTTGATGATTTCGGATCTTGATATGCATATTATTGGCTAGTTTATTGTGATTCTAGAGTGATGGATTGATGGTTATGGCTTGGGTGATGATAGGATGGACTTATATGTTAGTTTAGGATGATTTGTATGCACGAAACCCATTCCAGAGACAAAAATCGACCTGTTCTTCATCTAGATCGTCCGATTTTTGTATGATCCACCCGATTTTCTTCTCTGTTGCTCTTTAATTGATGAATCTGCATGCTATGGTCTTTGTTTGTTAAATCCTAGTGTTTGTCAAGCCTAATTTAGCTTAGTATCACCTAATGCTACCAATCTAAGTGAGGGAAGAGATCTACCCGATGATTTCCGACCTTAGATACCTAAGATGATGAATGCTAGGTAGTAGTGAGCCTCATAAGCCGCTATTGGATCGAATGTGCTAGGATTATTGCTTGAGACTTCCCTATTCCGAGACTTACCCGGTAAGGAGAGGGTTACCCTTAAGTAGCATCTAGTTTGTGCGAAATTCCTTACTCTAACCTCTTGAGACCTACCCGGTAATAGGAGTTTGATGCGGGATTAGTGAAGTGAGAGACTTACCCGGTAATCGCTTCCATTAGTGAACATTCTTTCCCAAACAACGTAGCTTGTCCTTAGAATACTTAGAACCTTGAGTCCAATGCCATAACCGGAAATCTTGACCTCTAGAATCTACTTTTCTGTCTTGATCATATACTCGTGCTTTGTGTTACTTGTTTCTTTGCTAGCTTGAGTTGTTAGTTGTTTTATTATCTTGCTTGACTTGTGATCTTTGTTTGATCACCATAAAAACCAACAAAACATTGAGTTTTCCATTTTCTTTGTTTCTCATCTTATCTTAGTCTAGATTCAAACTATCTTTGATCATTGCTTGACTCGATTTCACCTTAGTCTTTGTGTCGACCTCGGAATACTTACCTTTCTACAAACGTCCCGTACACTGCGGGTTCGCTAGGTAGTTTAGGATTTAGTTCGAGTTTATAAATGTAAAGCTTTTCGTGCTATTTCCTAGCGTAACAGACATCGTCGGGCATGACAAGGTCATGACAAGGCAACTCTCAAACATGACAAGGACAACGTCGGGCATGGCTAGGCCAGCGACGGGCATGGCAAGGCCAGCTTCGGGCATGGCAAGTCCATCGTCGGGCATGACAAGGCCATGACAATGCCACTCTCGGACATGGCGAGGCCATCGTCGGGCATGGCAAGGCCAGCGTCGGGCATGATAAGGTCATGACAAGGCAACTCTCGGACATGACAAGGACAACGTCGGGCATGGCAAGTCCATCGTCGGGCATGACAATGCCACTCTCGGACATGGCGAGGCCATCATCGGGCATGGCAAGGCCAGCGTCGGGCATGATAAGGTCATGACAAGGCAACTCTCGGACATGACAAGGACAGCGTCGGGCATGGCAAGGCCATCGTCGGGCA
>BSUD01000229.1:1824-15464 GCA_033239045.1 Fagopyrum esculentum
CTAAATTGAATTACAGGAGCATGTATATAACTTCTCAAAAGAAGGTTGTATTTTCCTGCATAATTATTTTCTTCTTTCATGTAATTAATCTTTCTTTCTCTAATTGTATAGGTAAGAAAACTGATAAAAAAGAACAGGCAATTGCGGAAGAACTTAGAATATGCTAATGGACAGATTAAAGCGGTATGCATTCTCTTCTCTTTGATGTTGCTATAACTTTTTTTCCACTTTACATATATTAAGCTTCTAAATCAAATATGGAAAATGAATACCTAATTGGTATTGAATTTATAGCGTGAAGATTATGTTATAAATTTTTAAGAATGGACTTCTGGAGAAGCCTGTTTTGTGTTGCATATCATCTTGTTAAGTTGGTCAAATAAGTAAATGCTAAGTTTGAACTTGACAATTGCATTAAGACTCATATTTGAAGCTATAGTGACAAGCTATGTTGCACGGAAACAGAAAGGGAAAGTATTATAGTTTTACATAGACATTCGTATAATGATTAACCAATTTGTTTTCCTGATCTGACTTTGAAATAGGTTATATGTTTTCATTTCCACTTAAGCTTTTATGTATTTTTTTCCTTTTTAAATTTGTTGATGCAGTATGTTGAGATGACCCCTATTGTATCTAGTTTGAGCAAGGCCAATAAATTATTGTGCAACCGTCCATGGAGTGCAAAGAGACTGAGGACATGATCGATCGGTCACAATGGCCACAAGCTAAGTTGTAATGTTTTACAACTTTTGGTGTTTGTGACATTGGAAGTTGAATATTTGGCCTTTGGTAAAACTTGATATCAATGAAGACAATCTCAACCATTGCTACTTTGAAGTAATCACGACTAAGGTATCAGCGGCGGATACCAATGAACTTACTAAACCTTTCTCAAATGAAAGGTTAAAAAGCAGTATGGGACGATGATCGTTTTTTTCAAAAGTATTGGCATATCATTGATCCAACTATCATCCGTGCAATCACAAGTGGTTGCCTTTTTTTAAAAGTATTGGTATATCATTTGTCCAATTGTCACCCGTGCAGTCAAAAGTTTCTGTCGAATAGAAAAAATCATACAACTACTGCAGACCTATCAATCTTTGTTCAATAACCTATAACTGAAAGCAATACTACCAAAACTGATTCACCCACAATAGACTTTTACACAAAATAGGTTTATTTATGATAATATTTTGATTGTCATTCAAATCTATAAAAAGGGAAACAGTTGATATGAAGGTTGATGATAAAGTGGAGTGACCAAAAATTCGGTTTCAACGACAAATTTGTCTCTTGGGTTAAGAAGTGTATCTCAACATTATATTACTCCATTCTAAGAGGCCTTCGTCAATATGACCCAATATCACCGATGCTTTTCAACAAGATGACCCAATATCACCTATGCTTTTCAATTTGGGTGGTGCGGAATAGCCGAAGTACTTGTAAGGAACATTCAAAACGAAAGTAATCAAAATAGGAAAAATTGCACAAATTTCTCAACACGAGGAACAAGTACACAAAGGATGATGTCGATCATAGTGATGATATAAAGTTGTACGAAAGTCCAAATATTCAACTTCCAACATCAGAAACACCAAAAGTTGTAAAAACATTACAACTTCCAACATTAGATTGTGGCCATTATGTCCTTGGTCTCTTTGAACTCCATTGACGGTTGCACAATAATTCATTGGCCTTGCTCAAACTAGATACAATAGGGGTCATCTCAGCATACTGCATCAACAAATTTAAAAAAGAAAAAGAAAATACAAAAATAAACTTAAGAAGTGGAAATGAAAGCATATAACATATTTCAAAGTCGGATCAGGAAAACAAATTGGTTAATCACTATACAAATGTTATGTAAATCTATAATAGTTTCCGTTTTTGTTTCCGTACAACATAGCTTGTCACAATACGTTCAAATGGGAATCTTAATGCAATTGTCAAGTCACACATTAGCATTTACTTATTTGACCATCTTAACAAGCTGACATGCATAATGCATCACAAAACAGGCTCCCCTGGAAGTTCATTCTTAAAATTTATAATATGATCTTTCCACTTCCATTTTCCATATTTGAATTAGAATATGTAATATAGAAAATAAGTTAGAGTGCATACCGCTTTAATCTGTCCATTAGCATATTCTAAGTTCTTCCGCAATTGCCTATTCTTTTTTATCAGTTTTCCTACCTATACAATCAGAGAAAAACAAGTAAGATTAACTACATGAAAAAAAAAAAAGAATGAAATAACTATGCAAGGAAAACAACCTTCTTTTGAGAGGTTATATACATGCTCCTATAATTCAATTTAGTCATGTTGGTTCTTTCACTAGGAGAATGAGGCTGCGTTGCTGGCTGCTACTCAGAAAAGAGAAAAATTATATTATGAGAAACAAATACACATTGAATGTAATAATTTATAGAAAAGAGCATATTTTAAGCAATAATACTAACTTCATCTTGCATTACCTGACTTTCCTCATGAAATTGATTCTCTTCGTTAGGAGACAATCCTTCATCTTTTTCACCTTCAACAATGACAATGTCTTCAACGACATGCTCAACGGAATTGGCTTGAATAGGAGTGTTAACAAGCCGTTTAGATCTTCTAACAACAGCTAGTGTTACATCTGCAGTTCTTGTGTTTTCTTCATCGGAAGTTATTCCAATGAAGTTAATATCCTTAGCCTTTATTGGTGTCTCGGTTACAGAATCCAATGCAGTAGAGGGGTTCTCAGCCTACAGAACACCCGAATCAAAATAACTTGGTCGATTTACTAAATACTACTACACACAGAAACTTGCTCAATGCTTATAGTCCCAGACAACACATATATCAGGCAAAATCAGTCCTTCATAAGGTTACAAAGAATTAACATGAGATATGCAATTTCAACTTTACTCAAATATTTTAATGCTATTCAATAGAAAACTATCATATTACATGGTGTGAATATACTTAAGTAAGAAGGTAAATTCCACATGGACCACAACAGTTGCAGGTTATTCAATTCAACAGAACCTCCATCTTCTTCTATTTCACACAAGTCACAAGATTTGATCTTTTTAGTATCTTGTAGTTACATGCAAAGAGATAGTAGTACTAAATGTCAATAGCAAGATCATTTAAGGGTTTTGAATCATAATTTTTTCTGTTCCAAGTATAAAGAAAAAATCTGAAGCATTTGAAAACAGGGACAAACAAGAAAAGAAACCCTACATTCCAAACAATAACCCTAGAAAGTATGCCCACTTAACCACAGACGATAAATAAACCCATTGATTTAAGAACAGGGTGGCATGGCAGTAAAGCAAAGAAGTATATTACAAGAAGAAACATGTAAAAACAAATGAAATTGAAGGATGAAAAAGGTCAACTTTAATTCATGGATAGGAAACCAAGAACAGAACCTGAATTTTGCTCATGCGTCCTCTTCTAGCCATGGATTTACTCTCTTGCACGAGAAGATGATGAAAGGCGAGACCTTTTTTTTCTTACTTCTCGATGCTTACGGAGGATGCAGTATCCAAAGGAAAAGATGGGTGCAGAAAAGACGCACAAGTGAAATGACGAGGGTTACTGCAGGTGTGTATTTTTGGGTATAAATTGGAGTTTTGAAATTGCGAATATCGAACAGACTTTTTTTTTTTTAATATATATATTTTTATTACTTTTAATAGAGGTAAGTCAGGATCCTCTAGAGCCTTATAGGTAGCCTTTTCTATTGCCTCTTTTTGATTGGTCAATTTATTAATTTTAATTATTATTCTTAAATTAAAATTAAAAACTAAACTTATCAATAAAACCCTACAAAATATTTTTTATTTTTTAAACAATATACCAAATCTTATTCTCTCTTTCCCCCTCACGTTAATCTGATTCGCTATTCTTCTATTTTCTTCTGCTACTGGTTCCGCCATAGCCCAACCCTTCATCCACCAGAGAAGATCGACCCGCTATCTAGCCGAAAAGCCGCTGCAGATCGCGCATACAGATGAATCACTTCACGATGGATGATGTTGTTGACCAGTTTGCTACAAAGATCTAGAGTACATTTAAAATAGCCAGATTAATCACTTCACGATGGATGATGTTGTCGACCTATTGGATCAGCTGCAGGGAGCTAATCGGAGGAATAGAATAATGTTATTGTATTAGATAACCAACAATTTTAGTTGAGTGTTTAGCATCAATTTAGATAAGAATTTCTATTTAAATCAATTTTAATGCCAAAAGTGCAAGTTTACCACTGTGAATGCAAGCTACCATGTAACCAGGTAAGTCTGCCATTGTGAGCTTTTGTCAATGTAGTAAGGTGCAAAGCTGAAAAATGAAGGGACGTCAAACCAAAGTTCTTGTAAGGAAGAATGTAACTAAGTATCATCTAATTGCTTGAAATACAGCTTAATTAGCATCATCTTATTTCCGTAAAGGCATCTAATTGCTTGAAATGTAGCTTGAAATGCAAAATTAGAATATAAGCTAACCTAATTACATAATTTAACCACTAAATAAATATGGTTCAATGTACAATATCATCTAACCGCTCACTAACAATGATGAGAAAGAAATAGAGAATAGGATTTGCGGCGGCTTTTCGGCTAGACAGCGGGTCAATCTTCTCTGGTGGACGAAGGGTTGGGGCTATGGCGGAACCAGTAGCAGAAGAAAATAGAAGAATAGGAATCAGATTAACGTGAGGGAGAAAGAGAGAATAAGATTTGATATATTGTTTAAAAAAATAAAAGATATTTTGTAGGGTTTTATTAATAAGTTTAGTTTTAATTTTAATTTAAAAATAATAATTAAAATTAATAAATTGACCATTCAGAAAGAGGCAATAGAGAAGGCTACATATAAGGCTCTAGAGGATCCTGACTGGCTGTTTAGACCGCTATACGGCGTAATGAATTAAAAGATTAAAAAATGGCAGACGGGCTAAATGTTACGAGAGAACCCGTGATTGTTACGGAAGGAGAGTTGTCTTCAACAAAAAGGAGTCAGTCACAAAAAAGCGGAGAGAAAGGATTCGTCGTCGAAAGATGTGCACATGAAGAAATTTCGGGAATAATTGTAGAAACCTTAGATTTGGACTCGAAGTAGAGGCTTCAAATGTGGATCACAAATCATCGACCTTTTATGGACAAACAACTTGAACCGCCAATAAAACTTGCTTCAAACTCGGAAGACGTCATGTCAAAACCCGAAAAACCTTGTACATACATATGTAAGTCTTTGAAGAATGAGTTTGTGGGAACATATTAAATTGAGACATCTTTGAGTTTGTAGGAACATATTAAATTGAGACATTATTGATTTGGATAATCCGAATTAGCCAGGAAAAAAAAAAGGCGAGTTTCAGCAAATAAAAATATTGTAATGGAGGTTTAATGCGAATAAATAATGGGATAATTAATTAACCCACTTATTTAAAAAAGAAGAAGAAACTTCTCTATTTAAAAAAAAGAAAATAAAATAAGAGAACTTTTCATTTTCAAATAGGAACTAAATACGTAAGTTCCTATGAACTTAATTTTTTATTTGTTTTTTTTTCCTTTTTTATATTTTTTTTTCTTTTCTTTTTTTTTTATTTTCTGATATATTTTCATACCAGAATTTTTCATACCAACAATTTACATCAGAAATTTACATACCAGAAATTCACTTACCAGAAATTCACATACCAGAAATTCATATACCAGAAATTCATATACCAGAAATTTCCATACCAGAAATTCCCATACTAAAAATACATACAAGAAATTCGTACCAAATTTACATACCAGAAATTTACATACCAGAAATTTACATACCAAAAATCCATACCAGGTTTTTATACCAGAAATTCATTCCCAAAAATTACATACCAGAATTTTTCATACCATCAATTTACATACCAGAAATTCACATACCAGAAATTCATATACCAGAAATTCTCATACTAGAAATTTCCATACTAGAAATTTCCATACCAGAAATTCTCATACCAGAAATTATCATACCGGAAATTATACATACCAGAAATTATACATACCAGAAATTATACATACCAGAAACTATTCGTACCAGAAATTATACATACTAGAAATTATTCACATACATACCAGAAATTATACATACCAAAAATTATTCATACAAGAAGTTATACATACCAGAAACTATTCGTACCAGAAATTATACATACCAGAAATTACACATACATATCAGAAATTATACATACCATAACTTATATGTACCATAACAATATTTCACAAAACATTATAAATCAATGGAGATGAAAGGACTTGTTGCCTTGTGTGAAATCATACGTCTGAAGCTCCTTGCTGGAGTATTGAAAAGGCAGGAGAGCAAGACAAGATGCCTAAACAAGAACAAATTTAATAAAAAGGATAAAAGAATCACCTTATGATAAGATATAGTTCTCCTAAAGAGAATAAATTCACTAAGAACAATGGTTGGTGTCACGGCAATTTTAGCCATCTGGTAGAAACCGACACTGAAAGAAGATAGAAAATTTAACCAAGTTTAGTTGTCCTGATAAATAATATCTCCATCACACATGAAAAACTCACCTATTATGATGTAGACTCGTATTTGCAAATCCAGTGGCAAAGGACATAACGGCTCCCAAAATGAAGATAGAAGAGTAAGGAGTGGACTTCGAAGGAGGCGAGGCGGGAAGCCATGAAAATGCTTTGAACAAGGCCATCAAAGTCCAGGCTACTGCATAGTGGATTAATGTAAGGAATATTGGGAAATTGAATCCAATCCGGTGTTGCAACCTCTTGGCTGATTCTGATGTTCGAAGATCATTGTAAAGAGAAGCCCGGATCTCCTCGAGGGCTCGACCTGATAGAAGAAGATGAGCTTCAGAATATGAAAATGACAAACAATCGCCCAGCTAGCCGAGCGGTTTTTGCATGACTGGGAGGATCAGGACAACATACTAACTGAACTAGCATTACAAATATACAACAAACTTAGAGCTATACCAATTCATCAATAGTTTACAGCTTTACATAATAAATTCAGCAGAAAACTCCTACTTCTGTAATATGATTCCCGAAAAATCATTGTGGAACCAGAATACTAGTAAGATATGGATTTTCAAGGTCTCTGCTCATATAGAGTTTCTTTAAATAATCTCATCAATTAATTATAACCAACATATTCGGAAACATTAACAAAGTAGTCCTAAAAATGACTAACTCTTCACCATCATCAATATCAAATAACCTCAGATATTCAACTTGTATTCAAACTTGACAGGCAACTGGGTCTACTTGAAGATGGGTATCAAACTACTTGAAGAAGAATTAAAAGCAATAGACAGTGACATCTTCTCACTACAAATAGAGCTAACCTCTATTATTGAGAAGAAGGACAAGGCTTTTGAAACAATTCAACAACTCAGAACAACGTGATGAATACAAGGCATCATTTCTCCATTTTTAAATGCCCTAAAGATCCAAAGCAAAACTACTTCAAAATATGCAGTCATTCAGATCAATTTGTAGGATATCATAAGTTTTCAATGTACTAAAGTTTCACTACCTTAATATCCTTCTTTCTAACAGTAGCATCTAATAAATTGAGCCTAGCAGACGAGACGACCTTCCTCCATGAGAAGCTCCGGGAAATTGAGCCTAGCATACGAGCCTCGGAGGTGATAAACAACTGTATCATTTGCTCTAGCGGTGGCGACTGGAGTTGAGTATGAACCTAGCCAGATCCGAGAACGTCTGTTCGGCTCTCGGATTTCCGCTATCCATTTACCCCACTACCTCATCCGATATCCCTTGTACGACTTCTCTGTACGTCTTTCTCTCTTCTTCGCAACCGTTACAGCCTCCATTGTTGTACTACCTTCTTCTTCCTTAAACATCATAAAAAAAACCCTAAAATTGAAATTGGGGGATATTAGAGTGGAGAGAAATTGAAGGGTTTTATACGAGGGAACAAGGAATCACCGACATTGAAATGAGGGGTTTGAGAAAGGGGAATCCGGTTTCCTTCATGTAAGACGATGCTTCTATGCAAACTGCGAATAACCGACAGAGAGGGGATGTTGATGCAATGGTTTCGAGTTTGAGAGAAAGATGGGAGAAAAGTGTGAGAAATGAAGGGATGCAATGGTTGCGAGTTTGAGAGAAGGATGGGAGAAAAGTGTGAGAAATGAATGAGGAGGGACGATCGAGTTTGAGAGAAGAATTAGAGGGTTAGGTTTCTACGGTAAAAA
This sequence comes from Fagopyrum esculentum, assembly GCA_033239045.1. Classification (NCBI taxonomy): domain Eukaryota; kingdom Viridiplantae; phylum Streptophyta; class Magnoliopsida; order Caryophyllales; family Polygonaceae; genus Fagopyrum; species Fagopyrum esculentum. The sequence continues at coordinate 10,076 of BSUD01000229.1, forward strand.
ATTAATATAGGGGTACATTTACTTAATTAAAAACCATAATAGCCTAGTTACTATTTCACATTCTAAAAAGGCCTAGTTTCCAAATTAGCCCTTTTTTTAATTAATTACATAAATCTTACCCATTAAATTATAATTTAATTTTATTCCATCTAAATTTTTATTTTTTTGTTGTTTTTCCTTTTTGTTTACTTTTTTTCAACCAACTATAAATAAATTTTATAAAAAGAAAAGCTAAACGTACAACTAATGTAATGAAGCTTTCATAAATCCGAATTCTTAATATAAGCCCTACCAATTAAGCTTAATAAAATCCATACATATGGGTGTGTGGGACTTCGGTATATCGACGGCTTGTTTATTATCTGTATTGATATATGAGTATATTACTATCAATATTAGGATATGTACATGGCATTAATATATAATATCTTTTGTTTGGATTATATTATTGAATTCTTTTAGGGTTTTAAAGCTAATAAGAAAAAATTACATTTATTTATGATTATAAGGAATTTTTAATAACGGGGGATTCTTGACCCTTTAATGGGGTCGACTAACTTGTTCTCAAATATTGAGATTTTTTTCACCGTCTTTGGTTTACTCAAAAATGTGTTGTTTTCTGATTGGAGTAGACGGAGACAACGAGTGAAAAGAGGAGACCTGAAAATGGGTCTTCAACAAAAGAGTCCTTGAGCCAGCAAATAGCTTGAAGATTAGTGAAGAAACTATACAAAGAGTCCTTGAGCCATCAAATAGCTTGAAGGTTAGACATCAAAATCCGATATAGACTTAAAAATGTCTTCACATTATGCTCAAACTCGGCAAATGTTATTAAAAGGATGACGTAAACATGTTATCAAAATCTGATATAGACAGATCATGTGCGTTATGTTCAATCTCGGCCCATGCAAATGTACATTATGTTTAAACTCGGCACATAAGCCTGATGTGATTTCAGCTTGCTAACCTTATATACTAAACTTAAAAATGTCTTCACTTTTATCTCGTGTACATGCCAAACACCACCAAGGTAATTTTTATTGTAAAAGATTACTAAATTGAGAGAATGTAAAGTTTTAACCATAAAGGGTATACATGTTCATTGGATCGACATTGTTGTAGATTGTGTTTAGGAATCAAAAAATTCGAAGCAACACACTACATGCCGAAAGTATAATCCAAACAAAACACTCAATTTCGAGTTACGTGGAATGGCTTATGAAGAATTTTGGACAAAATTCCAAAAACAAATAGTTTGGCATTTTGGGTCAATTCCAAACACAAATAGTTGGTTTCGTGTTATGACTTACGAAGACGACTTTTGTGCACGTAAGTAATCATGTAAAGGTTCATTTGGGAACATGTATTTCACGTGTATTATTATGGTATCGCTATGATTTTGGTATCGTAACTTCGAGTTGAACTTTAATATATGCGTACACTTTTTATAAACTTCACTTATGTAACGAGATGAAATGTGTGAACATCAGTAATAAATCGACAATGGACCTGGACCTAGCGTATGTACGTCCGACAATATGACTAAAAACATGTCTTGTATCCAAAATTTTATGCTTAGATTTATGAGTGAATTTGTCACGTAACTTAACTTCATAACAATGACTTAGTAAATGTACTTCAACGACAAACAAATATGTATCATTTTTGTAAATATATGAATTAATTTGCCTGTATTTAATATATCCATTTTTTCAATTTGTTACAAGATTTTGTATTTAATTTTTGTATAATGAGTTTAAATACTAGAAAGACTCAAATCACGTGTATATAAGAATAATAAATCTTGAGAATTATATTATTTAGTTGATATTAAGGTAGTAGGGAGAGACTATGTACTAAATGAGAGATTTAACTTGTCCAATGCCCTAGGTTTATCATGTCAAAAGACTAAAGAACATGAATAAGTTTTTTTTAAGTTTAATTTAGTGCATTAGGTTGATTAATAATATAATTTAAAATAATATTATATCTATAAGATTTGGAAGAAATTTTCTATCAAGTGTTTATCTAAAGTTAAGATTGGTATATAATCAAAATAAGAATGTTTAATATAGAAGTGGCTAGTGTAACATCACATAAAATTATCATTTTACATCATTTAAATGAAAATTTATTGTTAACTTATATGAATGAGTTATTATTCATGTTAACAAAAGTTATTCTTTTTCAATGACGGGTTAGGACAAAGAGTTATAAATTTAAGTGTATATATACTGAAGCAATTTCAAGATGAGTAACTTATTGAAAAATTTTCGCGCTACTTATAAGATAAGTCGAGATTTAATAGTGAAATGTACATGATCTTATATATTGCGACAACTTAGAAAAAAAGATTTACGGCTTTCTACAAAAATTAATTAACAATTACCCACGTGTATGATTTAATTTCATTATCTACGTACTCTTTATTGACTTTCCCGTCAATAAATTTGCAACTTGCATGTACCCATTAATCGAGCTCAATTCGTATTTACGTATAATCAATGTGAAATTAACTAGTGTCAAAACTTTCAAGTGAATCAAACTAGATCAAGTCATCAAATATGGGTAGGGGTGTTATACGAGCTGAACGAGTCGAGTCTTAGTATGCTCAAGCTCGGCTCGTTTACAAACGAGATGAGCCCGAGCCGAGCTTTTTACAAGCCGAGCCCAAGTAGCTCGTCTAAAATAATGATCATATAGTGTTATTTTAGCCGAATGAGCCGAAGCATGCTCAAGCTCGGCTCGTTTACACACGAGATGAGTCCGAGCCGAGCTTTTACAAGCCGAGCCCAAGTAGCTCGCCTAAAATAATAATCATATAATTTTATTTAGCCGAACGAGCCGAGCTTTGACATGCTCAAGCTCGGCTCATTTATAAACGTGCCGAGCTTTCAACGAGCCGAACGCGAGTCGAGCCCGAGAAGCTTGTCGTAACACCCCTAAATATGGGATCAATATCACTATAGATCCGTATAGAGAATATTTAAGAGAGTTTATCAAATTTAAGAGGTCATGTAAGTTTTTTTTTTATATCTTAAGCTACGTGGTGAAAATTTTCAAAAATAGTAACTTAAATAATATATAACTTATATAACTATACAAAAAATCGTATTTAAAATAAAAGTAAATTATTTTTTATGACTTTATACTTCAGTTAGATCTGATAAATTTAATTATTTCAAACATCCATTAAATTTATATAAAAAAATAAAAAATATTTGTTGAATAACTAAGTGTAATAATATTAAAACTCAACTATTAATAAGTTTTAACTTCAGTTTCAATAACCTCGAGATTCCTAAACGGGTCGTATATCACATCGGATCTCCAGAATGCATTGTAAAATCGCAATATTTTATAAAATAATGTTTTTTTAGTGTTTAAAAAAACATTTGTTTTTTATGAAAAATGTCTAAACATATGGGTATTTTTTAAAATACCAAATTTACACAAAAGGGGTGTTTTTTAAAAAACTACAAGAAATGGAAGAACTGGAAAATATGGTGAATTGAAATAAGAAAATCCTACCTTATAATTTATAGGTGGTTTGAAATTTGACATCATTTCTTATAAGAAATCAAAATAGGGTAGTTTTTTCGTGGGAAATGAAAGTAGTATAGTTTTTGGTAAATATCATAAATATAGGATAGTTGTCTTGTGAATTCGAGATGGTGATAAAAATGGTTGTTTGGGACTGTCGGCACGTCGAGGGTATGTGTGAAAGTGGATTTGCTCGTATATGTGTAGATGAAAATGTCAATGATCCAAATTAATATTAACAAATATTTATAAATCAAAATTAATCAAAACTTTTTAAATTACATACTCGTATACAAATTATATCGTGATTAATTATGTTAAGAATATGCATAATCTACGCCTTAAACCTCTCACTAGCACTAAAATTTATGTATGGATTATATCGATACTATTTATTAGGATCCTTCTTCGTTATTTAACGAAGCTAAATACCGATAAATAATGAACAATTTGAGCATGCTTGTTATTTATATATTATGATTTATGAAAAGGTTTTTTTTAACCTTTTTTATTATTATTTATCCTTGTAAAAGTAAAATTACTTTTATATTACATATTTCACCAAGATAAATACCAATACCTACTAAAATGATTTTAATAATAAACAAAATTTCTTTTTATCTATATTTTTTGACATTTTCTATAAAAAAATGTTATCTTCACTCTAAAAAAAACAAGCACGTGGATAGTTAAATGTTCTTACAATAATAATAAAGTAACAATGATCATAATATATAGTAGGGACTAACACAAATTCGGTCAATTTCGGTCCCGTTCTGATTTTGACTGAATTTCATTCAAAATTATATATTATTTCTCAAATCCTTTCCGTCAAAAACTATTTATGACGAGTTATACATGAGCCTTAACTTCATCATCCCGCTAGGCCCGTTTCACTCCGTATAAAAAAAAAGTTTTGAATCTAAAATAATAATTATAAATAAAATTCTTAAACGTGATATAGTTATTATATAGTTATTCTTATATATTACAAAGATCATATAAGTCAAACTCTCAAAATTGTCAAATAACCCAAATTTATAATTCATGCATGGATGTTTTAAAATTTTGATGTAAACTGTAATATGTTATTGTACAAATATGTTTTAGCATTTTAAGTACAATATCTACAAATATTTTTGTTGATAAAACGTAAAATCTAAACACAATAAATAAATTAATGGGCAAATGAGATTATGTTCGTCTTGTCCCGATCACAGTCGAGGTAGGACTCAGTGTGATTCTTTCTAAAATACTCAATGCATGTCCCAATTCCGTCTCATGTAAAATAACAGTGACAAGATTGGGATGACTTTAATCCCGTTCAATCTCGTCTCATTCATAACCTCTACTATGTAGATTGGTGTAATACTCTCTTATTATTGTCAATTGATTTTCAAATAGAACACCGGACATATGTGATCGTCGATACACTTGAATGACTTCATTTCATAGCTGATCGGCCGGAATTTCACGGAAGCTACCAATTATAGAAGAAAAGACAAGAAATTTGTGAATTGATAGTCAAATCTAGTGTGATACGACATCTCCTCAAGATCCGCTAATTGAAAGTCTTCACCTAATTAAACACGCATTGATCTTGAGATTAGTAAGGCTTAACTACTCTCACTAAATCGGACAAAGAACATAAGATTATTCATTTGATTTTTAATAATAAATAATCCAATATTTTAATTAACATTTTAAAAAATCTAAAATATATATATATTTTTTATAATAAAATGATCCTTATTATATTTCACAATAAAATGTGTTATAATGAAAATATTTATTATAAAATCATGTGTAAATAAAATTATCCTATTATGGTACAAGTTGGTTGTCG
>BSUD01000229.1:17177-28797 GCA_033239045.1 Fagopyrum esculentum
ATAATTGTGGTTTATTTATTTTCTTTAATAATTCTCAATTTATTTTTGTCGGAAATCATTGAGGGTTTAGCACTGCAGTCATTTAGGAATGTGCAGTCGATCCCCGGAACATATCACTCGTGGCTAAGGAAATATGGCCACGTAAACAAGCTTTGATTTTAAAATTTAGGGTTTATTGTAAGGTATTGGTATTTTCGAGATTTTCGAGATCGAGATTCGTTTATTCTTTGGTTCGTTGACCTATTTTTCTTATTGTTGATTGATTTTATGATAAAATTTCATTAGATTTATATCTAAAACGTATGTATGTTTGAATATACACATTTGAGTAAAGAACAGTTGAAATAATAAGTTTTCATATATAAAGTTGCGAGATTTAGAGCCTAGTATATATTTGACGGGTCACTCCTTATATCTTATATTGTTGACTAATTTTATGATGAAATCTTCACTAAATTTATATGTTGGGATTAAGCCTAACACATGCACACGACACCCGTTTTATAGTCCATCTGTATGACTGTGTCGGACTTTAACAAAAACATATGTACCCTACATAAAACAATCCTTACCAGCGAAAGAAGGCCTCGTGAGCGAGTCAGTGCCGAATTTTATGATTCAACCGTTTTGACAAGTTTTAGGGTTTTCAATATATTGTTTTAAACCCTAACTCGGTTTACTTGATCATTTTTTATACCCCGAAACACTACTATACACTCTATACGTTCTCGACGACTTGATTAGTTTTTGTTATAGGTGTCACGGAATTTTCTAAAAGCGAAATTATACACGTTATGAAGTCATTGAACTTTTCATTTTCTTATATGTTTGTAATCAATTAATCTATATTCAATAATTGTGTACGCAAATCATAATTTTCATACCTCTAGCTATCTTTATTCCAAACATTATGCTATTGTAAGGTGTGCACATTACGTGAGATTTGAAGAAAGCATGTTACTTTGTATACACTCGGCTTTTCCAAAGCAATAATATCAAGACAATGTGCTTCTTAGTCAATTAATCTATCATAGGATATCTAGGGACTATAATCATACTTTCGTATCCTATTAATCTATTTATTACACTGAGGAACTAAATGGCATTTTGATTTTAAAAAATATTTTACTAAAAAAAACTCGTTCAATATGAATTATTTCACATATTCGATGAGTTTCAGCTTCAACTACAATAAACTACTAGTGTAATACCCGCACTTTGTGTGAGTTTTGAAAATTAAGGGTTAGATTTATTATCATGTTAGTATATATATATATATATATATATATATATATATATATATATATATATATATATATTTAAGATAAAAAAAATGGAGGTATGACTTTGATTAACAAATATAAGAATTTAAATATTTATAAAAAAATTTAGGAATTACTATTTAAAATAATTTTTTAGGGTTTTGAAAAACGTGGGGGTGAGACGTGATAATAGAGGCTTCTTCTTTAATAGATATAAGATAAGATTGATTCTAACATATTGTGAATAAATATATAAAAGTTATAACTCAATATAACATTTTTTTTATTACTAAACATAGAAATAAAGAGATGACACATTTGGAGTTTTTTAAATTTGTATATATAAATTTAAATAATAATATTAACAAGATTTGTTTCTAAAATATAATAAAATTTTAATTTGTTTCACTAAAATTAATATTATTATATTTTAAGATAACCATTAATAAATAAAACTAATGTTAATTAAATTTAATATTTTTTTATGAAATACCCTAATTTTAATATTAATAAAAGCTGTATTAGCTCAAAAAAAGGAACCACGACATGGACCGCCAATGGCTCAGAAATAGTGCAATTAAATAAGCATAAAAATATTCCAATTTAGTGATCCAAAAACTGAAATTTTGACATAAATAATTGGTAAAAAGATTTGAAAAATCTATTAAATAAATGAAAAAATGAAGATCCAAAACGGGATTGCTCACATGCTACAGTCTCCTTTTCATATCTTGTTTCATTAAATTAGCTCCAATTTTCCACACGTTCAACCACTCAATTTTGCATTTAATATTCCGTTATTATAGTTTTAATTAGGTAAATAAATCGACTAAATAAATCTGATTTGGTATTTAAAAATAGATTGAAAAGTCGATCAACGATATAAAAAAATTGACTTATAGAATATAAACAACAAACACCAAATTCAAGAGAAACACATAATTACGTAATGAGAAAAATTATGTATTTTTTTTTCAGGGAAAATTATTTTTTGTCTAAATTTGTAGGGCGGTTGAACTTTGAAATCTTAATTCTAACTTAATACTAGTCTCTCATATTTACAAGATCATGTAATTTAAAGTCCAAATGTTGAATATATATAGTCGACTCGTTTAGAAGATGAAAGAGATCGAGACGAACTTTTTTCGAATATAATACCCTTGAACGATAATATAACTGAACAAGTGAGCTTTAGTTCGGACTGAGAATGAGCTCGAGCTGAGTCCAAATATTCGTCGGATGATAGTGTTATGTGAGACGCTTTACGTGTAACGTTTTTAAGAGCATCTCATCCCACGTACTATGGTAATAAACTAAATGACTTACTTCTACGGGAAAAGCCAAACGCAAGGACCGGCAATAAAAAGGAGAGATTCCGTTTTGATGTGAACACGAGCCGAGCAATGATATCTTCAAACTCGATACCCTAAATCTTACATTTTTCTTAATCTACCTTAAAAAGTGACCTTTAACTGAACGAGTCGGGTCTAAATTTGTTATGTTTGAAATGAACGAGTTCAAACCGAGTAAAAACGGGCCATAAGTTTGAAGGAAATCTTCATCACCATATGATTAGTTGTCTTGACTATAATATAAAAAGTATAATTTTATGTATTTGAGATAATTATGGCAGGATTCTAGCTCATAGATTAATTTATATTCTGTAATCACTTTGCATTACACACAATACAGCATCTAATTAGACTAATGATATCATCATGATACTGTTGATACACATTTGTACTAGCTGGACATGCATTGTAGTTAGTATTTACTATATTATAAGAAATGAAAAATATAATAATATATAGTACTAAAAAGAGTAATTAATTGTATTATGGGGGGCCTTGGATTTGTCAAAGCTTAGCACTTTACAGGCTCATTTATTTCTCTATATAAGACTTTAGCAGAAGAAACATGGAGAGGCAAAATCACATCACTTCATCTCTTACAATTGAAAAGATCCATAGAGAACACACTCAGTGAGCAAATTCAACACAACTGTGATTAAGGGGTGAAATGGGCAGATCACCATGCTGCTCAAAGGAAGGTCTCAATAGAGGAGCTTGGACTGCAACTGAAGATAAGCTTCTTGTTGATTTCATCAACAAAAATGGTGAAGGAAGATGGAGAAGCATTCCTAAAGAAGCTGGTTAGATTATTTTATGTTTTTTGAGTGATTTTTAAGTTAGATACTGAAAATGGAATGTGTTTTTGTTAGGTTTGAAGAGATGTGGGAAGAGTTGTAGATTGAGATGGTTGAATTACTTGAGACCTGATATAAAGAGAGGAAACATAACTCATGATGAAGAAGATCTTATCATCAGGCTTCATAGATTGTTAGGAAATAGGTACTTACTTTCATTTTGATTTTTGATTTGGTGTTGAAATTTTCAAATGTGATGTTTTTAGTCTAATGTATAAGGTCGGTGCAGATGGTCACTGATTGCAGGAAGACTGCCAGGGCGAACAGACAATGAAATCAAGAACTATTGGAACACGACACTTCAGAAGAAGATTCGGGGCGAGCAAAACCCGAATCTTTCTTCTGATCAAAACACTAGGAAGAAAGCAAATAAGGTAAAACCCGGTGCTGATATCCGAACACCAACGACAAACAAGGCGGTTCGGACAAAAGCGGTGAGGTGTAGTAAGGTGGTGTTGATCACACCACCAAATGTGAGTGATGAGTGTGTGTCTTTGTGTTCAAAAGATGATGACACTTCTTTTACAACTTCTGGTGAAGATTATAGCAATTTACCTATGGATTTCAGTGAAGTATTTGCAACCGGGGATCCGGTTGATGGCGGGTCGGATCCGGATTTTTGGAACTTGCTTAATGATTGGATTATGGATGATAATGAGGCTAATTGTCATTCTTAATTGTAGCTATAATCCTATGTGCTGCATTTGTCTCGAGGCACATTGCTTCATATGGCTACCATGATTGTGTTCTTATGGCTAACTTTTCAACTCTATAGGAAAAATAATAAGCTTTGTTATTTTTCTTTTTCTTTTTTTGTTTTGTTTTTTATTATGAAAATGTGTGAGACAATGTCAATTTAAGAATAATTTACTGACTTGTAATTTTATTTATGGCAAGTGGGCCAAATAAAAATGTTTTACATTATCATTTCTGAATTCTCTCCAATCTTTGACAGCAAATATCTAAGGTGAATTCAGTGGAGTAGGTAGGTTTTTTTATTTCTTTTTATTTTGTATAATATTATATTATTTAGGTTGACCAGATCCATTTTCTCTCTCTACTTTCTCTAATGGGCCGGAAACATCTCGGCCTTATGAAATGGGCCGGCCCATATATCCTAATTTCGGCCCATTATCAAGCTCACGGAAATTCAACCCAATGCTCTTGAAAACTAAGCCCATATATCCCTTTCTCTCTCTACTTTCGCTAATGGGCCGTTGTGAAATGGTCCGGCCCATATTGGACTGGCTAGATATCTCTGAAGAGGTAAAAATATTGGGCCGGACGGCCCATATATCAAAATTTGAGCTTAGAGTTCAGCCCATAACGAATCCAAAAGATCATATGGTAGTTGGAACAGTCCGTAATATTTTTGGAGAGAGCTTTTCATTTCATGCGTCCCTTATGCACGTTTGGTATGACTGTAAGAATCGGTTTGGAATCAGAAATCGGACTGAAATCAAGAAATGAAATGAGTCATTCCTAAATCCTGTATTTAGTACAAAGTTGTTATATGAACCATGGAATACGAAAAGATATCATATTTTCTGATATAAAAATTTGTATCATCAGAACGTCTTATAATAATTTTTAAATTTATATATGAAAAATTAAACTCACAACATATCACTGCGTATATTAATTAATACAAATTAATAAATCAACTACAAATTTTTTAGTAATTTAAAGCAAAGTAAATTATTAGTCCTCATATGTATAAATATATATAGATACTCACATATCAATAGATATATTATCACAAATTAGTACATACATAATTTTTCATGAATATATTTTAAAGCAAACTAAATTTGTTTATTTGATTCACAAATATCACTTCAAACCAAACAAAAATATGATATTCATATAGAAAATACGTTGACTACTCACATCAAGTTGATAATTTAAAACACAAAATATCTCCAAAATCTCAAAATAATCATCACAAATAAAAATTTGGAAAAATAAAAATTGGTGCGTTTGCCGGGAGTCGAACCCGGGTCTATTGCTTGGAAGGCAATTATCCTAACCGTTGGACTACAAACGCTTCTTTGCTCCATATTTTTCTGTTAAACTCTCCAACATTAGCAAATGGCTTTTTACAGAGATTCAATTATGGAAAGGGAGCAGAAAAAGACGGGAAATAGGTCTATGACAGTAGAATCTGAGCAAATCTGAAACATGCACGTGCATTTGGTCCGTCGTGCGGTTTCGAATTAAATGCCATCAGTCCCACCTGCTAACTCGTCATCTCAACTCTGATCACCACCCACCATATCATTCACATTTCTATACACTTTGCCAACCCTATATACTATTTCATCTCATTTTAATCTACTTCAAACAAAACAACACTAATTCAGAACATAACTCTATTATTACACTTTTACGTTCACTTTCACTGTATTTTTCCTTTCGACTTTTGCATGCATCACCAGACATTACTGAATCCAGCATGCATTTACACACACTACAGTAGAACTACGTACATGCCTTAGCTCTTAAGAACTGACATTTATAGAATGGTCAAATTTCTTTTTCAAAAAGGCCTCTCTCAATCAAATCTGGTAATAATGAAAAAAAAAACCCGACACATCAGCATTATCTGATGATTACTTATATTAATCATGTCTTTATGCATAATCATGGGATTCTCTAATTATGTCTATTTGTTCCCACCTCCCACACCTACAGAATCCAAAGGTTAATTTTCTGTACATGTGTATGGAAATGTTATTTCATGTTTAAAATGCTGGTTCGAGATAAGTAGAATAAGCTCAACACACAAAAATAGAAGAAATACAAAAAACAATAAAAATCAAAGATTGGTACAAACATCGTTTTCATGATCATCATCACAATCTTGTCGCTGTGTTTGTTCTCCTGCATTACTTTCAAGTTCTAGCAAGGCCTGAAGAAGTTGATTCTTGTTCACTTGATCACATTCGGCAGTTTCATTCTTGGATGAAGATGGATGAATAGGAGAAGTCAATGAAGGAGTATTAGAAGACGTTGACTTCAAACGCTTACGTCGTCTTCCATGAAGCTGGTGTGCAGGAAACTCAATCTTCATTCCAGTCATTTTTTCAAGGTAAGAAACTATAACCGCTTCTCGTGTAGAAGCTAGGGCTTTCTCTCTTGCCCTAGTCAACGCCTGAGCTTTAGCTGTCTCAATATCAGTCAAACGCCATAACTCCTCCCTCTCTCTCCTTGCCCTATCGATTCTCTCTACGGCGGCAGTGAACCGGTCGTGGAGACGCTCCTGGTGGTCCGCCAGCTGGACTTCGACGAATTCAGCCATTAGCTTCATCTCCCTCTCTAAAGCTTCATCTTCCTCTTTTTTGTCCGTACAGCATTTGTGCTTATTCTTCTTCTTGGTAATTGCGGTCTTGTTTTCACGATTAGGGTATCGTGTCTCGTAAATCTCGCTGATGGATCCTGGGGATTGACTGTATTGTTTATCGAATTCCGGTTTGGAAGACGTGAATCCTACCAACTCATCTCCAAATTGACTGTGATTCGGATTTGGAGTGGTGTCGACCATGGCGGAAATTTGCCCTAATCCAACACTCTCTAATTTCCTTCACATCAGAAAACAAAATCTTAAAAAAAAAAAAAAAATTTAACCTAACTTACATGATCATTTACAATCGGAGGGAGAATTATTTAATCAATGCTTACCAAGGAGGAAGATCTAATTTGTGTACGGAGTCGAGTTCCGGGGGATTGACCCAACCACGATGAGGATGAGGCGCTGCCATAACATTAACCGACGGTGGAGGACGATACGAACCTAACTCACTGCCGACGAGTCCAATTAGATTGTACTGTGGCAAGTCGAAAGGGTCTATGACGGCGCCGGAATGTTGTTGTTGTTGGGGGAAAAACTGAAAGCGGTGAGGGTAGTGATGAATCTGCGTTGGATCATCCGGCGGTGGCGGGATAGGGAAGTTTGAGGAATCAGGTGGATGAAGTTGGCTGTGCTGAGGGCGGCTAGTGGCGTCGCCATAGTCATTCTGCAGTTCCATTCTATTTGCTTTGCTGCTTCTTTCTCAGTGCTAATAATGAAGATAGATTTTTTGAGAGATTGGGTTGGAAGGATTGTGCGTTTCGTCACTAATGAGACTATGAGTATAGGTGGCCGCCTTTCTTGTCAATTTGGGTGTTGTGTTTTGCAAGCAGGTCCTTTGTTTAATCAGAATTTCATTTAATATCCCTATCTTTGAAACTGTTGTGGAACTTACCCAAATTATACACATTTTATAGACTATCCTAAGGTATGTAGGCTAGGGTTCATATATAATTTATAGTGAAAATTGTCCAAACAGTACCACATCTTTTAGGATGATTAAACTTTAGTACCTCATCGTTTAAACTATCAGAATGATACATTATTTATCGAGCCCGACCAAAGATTGGTATCTGGATCACTTTTCACGCGTTAAGTTAACACAACAACTTTGCTCCTATAACTTTCTCTTATGTTTCTTGTTGAATAAGTATGTCATGTAGGCCTCATTGCAACTGTCTTAACCCTTTTAGTTAACGTGTGAACACTAATTTAGATACGAATGTTTGATCGGACTCAATAGTCGAGGTACCGTTCTGATAGTTTAAACGACTGGGTACTAAAGTTTAGTCAGCCTAAAATATTAGGTAATGTGTGGATAATTTTCTCTAATTTATATACGACATTTGTCGGTTAATGATCAATGTTGACTATTGTTTTTTTAGTTATTATTTGACCAAAATTTCGATGCAATAAATATCAATATTTGTTAATATAACCAATTAAATGGTGGTAATATAGGGTTGATTGTTGTTAACTATGAGGTGTTTAGTGGGAAATTCGGGATGATGTTACTGTAATTTAGATTGTGATTGAGAGTTTTTAATTTTTGAGTATTATAATACTTTGAAGTATGTCCCTTATCATGCATAAAATACATTTTGAGAAAATAGTTATTTTAAAGGTATATAACTTTTAAATTAATAAATTATCGTTTTTTCGTTTTCAAAATGTTCATTTATGTTAACTTGTGGTTGTGGACGATCATATAGTGTATATTTTGGGGGAAAAAAATGTTCACGACACTGTCTAGAAACTGAAAAATTTTCAAATATAATTTAGAAAAATCTAAAGTATAGAGATATTGTCCGGAATTTTCTTATATAGTTATGTATTGTTAAATTATATGATAAGTTGATAATAAACTGAACTATTATACTCTTGAGAAAATTGACTAACTTTTCACCTTAGTCATTTATGTTAAGACTCTATTTGAAGATTATTCAAGATCAAAATCATTCCTACCTGGGATCATTCTAGGTTATCATCAATTAATATTAAAGATCTTTTATAATTTTAATCTGGATATCATATTTTATTATGTACTTTTTTTTTTGAGATTGATAAAGGAATGTTGAAAATAGACCATAAATATAAAGAATTAAAATGGTGCAATATTATATGCATGCATACAATATAGCTACTCCAATATATAGTAATTTAATGTTAGTTTATTTGATATTCGACCATTATAGTTACATTTATTATTCTTTAACATATATGAAAAAAATAGCGTAATAAGTAGACACTTATTTTATTAATCGAAGTATCATAAGTTTATATGTATATAATTATGTCCAAATGTAAATGATAATTAATATCTTTTAACATAAATACGTATCATTTTACCTCCGTTTTGTTGCATTTGAAAAATGGAGCGAAAATGAATATATTCTTGTAGAATGGAAACACATTTTACATCGAAAATGAAAAAACATACGTACTATAACTTAGTTTTATGAATAAACAATCGCATTTAAGTGAACAATATTCGTTTTCGTTTATGGGATGAAACCAAACAAGCCCTTGATATTTTAATATGGTTATCTAGATATCCTGATATAAAATATGGGCTGGACACGTAAGTAGAGACTGATGAGGGTAGAAACCAATCAGCAAAAGAAAATAGAAGAAGACAGTGCCCTGCTTGTGAAAATAGGGTTGCCAGATTCATTTCCACGTGAACACTCTTTCAAACTGTCCTTATCTTCATATTACCTATCAGAACTCGATCCCTATCACTATTTTCCTCTTCCTCCATTAAATTTACAGTCCTCTACGATCAATCAATACACACATGTGCTACAAAAGCATATCACCCACTGACCCACAAATCCAAAAACAACCAATGCAGAGACTGTTGCTTATTATATATATATAACAATGGTGGATTAGCATTAGTTGAGGGTATTCACCTTGACACGAGCACGGACAGTTGCTTCATCGAGTCCATACAGTGCATCAATCAAGTGAAGCCGCAAAGAAGCAGGACCTTTGGATTGATCCATTCCAATTTCACCAGCAACTCCAAAAACAGACAGTGCAGAGACTGTTGCTTCAAGAGCATTTGTTGGGTCAGCTGAAACAAAGGCGGTAATAAGAGCTGTCACGGCGCAGCCTGTTGCTGTTATTCGTTGCAGCATTGGAACTCCGTTATGTACACCAATGACTCGCTCCCCGTCTGTGATTATGTCAATAGCTCCAGACACTGCAACTATTGCACCTGTTTCTTTGGCTAACAACTTGGCAGCTTCAATGGCATCTGTTGATTCATGTAAACTGTCTGCTCCCTAATTTCACCATTCATCAATCATAAGTCATAAGATAGTGATATGCAACAGTAATTCAGCAAAAAGCAAGTCAGATAAACCAAAGGCATAAACACAAACACCTTATGTGCAACTCAGAAACAATACTTTACCTTGTTGGAACCTCTGGAAGCAGAAGAAACGGCGATAATTTCAGATCCATTCCCTCTAATAACATTGGGCTTTAATCCTAGCAACTCCAAGCAAGCCCTTAACCGGAACTCGGAAACACCAGCGGCGACAGGGTCGAGTACCCAGGGTTTTCCATGCCGGACAGCGACCTCAGCGGCAGACTTCATCGCCGGGATCCAATCAACGGTGAGCGTTCCGACGTTGACGCAGAGAGCGTGAGTGATGGGAGTGAAATCAGGGATTTCCTGGATAGCGTGGACCATGGCAGGTGAAGCTCCTGCGGATAAGAGTGTGTTGGCCATTAAATCCATGGAGACATAGTTTGTGATGCATTGGATTAGTGGCGATTGCTTGCGGACTCTCGAGAGGAAGCTCCAGGCCTTATCGCCCCAGTCGGATTCGGAGCCCTCCATTTTTGGGAAATGTTCTTTTTTTCTTATTGCAGCGCAACCCTACTTTATAGGATTCTTTCTTCTCTTTTTCTCTGCAGAGGTAAACCCCCTTCCTCCATCTTTTTGCTCGAAATCCGCTAACAATGAGGAACAAATTGGATTTAAGATCATAAGATCGGCATCAAACCTACGTAGTTATCATCAACGTCAACTTCAGTTACTGTTTCCATTACTTCCATAGCATAAATCTCTATTGCAGGCTCTGAAATCCGGATTTGATGAAAGATTCAGTTTTACTCCCTCTGATGTAGACCATTTATCATATGAGCTTCATTGTTCACCATCTCCCTCTGCTATCGACCATGTATATGTATGACATGAAGCTTGATACATGGTCAATGGAGTAACAGTCTGAGCTGAACTATATAGATCACCATACCAACAATCCATTAAAACTAACACTGTCATAGAAAAGTTGCTATCAAAATTAAAGATGTTTGAATCTTTTCTCTTCTAAATGATGTTTTTTGTGTTGATGAGGACATGGATCCAAAACTATCAATGAATCACCTGACCGGGTTACAGATTCTCCAAAAATAGCTAAGGAAATCAACTCTGATTGTCCTTTCCTTGGCAAGTAACAACAATGTTGTTTGGTATCTTTCTCTTGTTCACTTCTGTAGACTGAACTTTGACATAGGCTTAAAAATCCAATGATGTTTTGCATCTTTCTCTTGGTAGGATTTACATGATCATGTTAACAAGTAAACAAAAACTTTGATATATGCGTGATGGGACAAAGGAACAAAAACTTGACCGGGATTCTAATAATCTATCACCCGAATCATTATCACGGGTGCATCAATTCTGATTAGCTAGCTGGTTTATATAAGTAAAGACTCGAATGATGGAAGAAAACACCATGAATGCATATAGCATTATTGTCTCTTGAAAAGCCTACCCAAAGAAAC
>BSUD01000231.1:0-18904 GCA_033239045.1 Fagopyrum esculentum
AGGGCAATATACGTGTATCTATGGGCTCCGCAGGATCAAAGTGAAGATCTACAAATGGACTAATATCAGCTACAAGAGACTGCTACCAAGGAGTTTCGAACTGGTGACGTGTGGGTAGAATTGCAATCCAGGACGCTGGCAGTGAGATTCGAAGTCTAAACCAGTGGGGCACCTCTTTGAAAAAAAATTCCAGAAAACTGAGTTGTGCAGTCTGTTTGAGGTTAGGTTTCGGTACCTTAAAGATATAATTCACCGTTCAATTTTTAGTATGATATAGAGGGATATGCATAGTATGATGTATTAAAATATCGGAACGATCCAACGGTCGGATCTGAATTTATAGGAGCCCAAAGTGGGCTGACCGTGCTGTTTTTGAAAGAACTCAGAATTTGGCTAAGTATGGAATTTCTGGTTTTTAGATGCATCTTTGGAGATTTTTGTAGGAGTTGTTGTTGATATTTTTTGAGAGATCTTTGCTCATGTGGGTAGAGGGCATATCATAGAAGACCTATAATATTTTTGTAAAATTCCTACAGTTTTATTCGAGCCTCGTATCTTAAACCAAAGTCGGACCATAGGGACTTTCTATGAAAGTCAAGAATGTGACTAACACTTCTAAAGCTTTAACCAACTTCTTTTTAGCGTGAGAGGGTGGTTTTGAGTTCCAAAGAAAAGTTTGAAGCCTTGTTATAAAATTATATAGAGTTTCGGGACCAGGGGTAAAATGGTCAATTTCCCGTATAAGGGTATTTTGGTTTTTTTTTCTTTATGATTGATTATATATCTTAGAAGTTGGAAACTTCTAAGAAAGTGGGATACATCATTGATCCACTTGCCTTGTGTAACAGGCGTTTGAGTTTCTACGGTTACGGGCCGAATCGAGATAACGGGATTTGAGAGTTGACTCAGGTAAGTCCATGCGACTTACTTAGCCGGTTTCTGGATGTTAGTTGAATGATAATGGTGGTGTGTGCGATGTGTGTTTATAATAACAACTTGTTAGGACGACCGTTGTTATTATGTGTTAAGGCCCAAGTGTATGTATAACGGGCCGTGACATCACTGCCCAGCTCTGCCAGGAGACTGGGAGGTTCTCTATACCCAGACCATACAGGTACACGGTGAGATGCATCGGATCCACTCCTGATGGGTACACGGGGGCGGAGGCGAGGTTTGGGAATTCCTCGTGTCACAAAATAAGTATCATTAGAGTGAATGACTTAAATAAAGATAATAAATGGATTGTTTGAAAGCCTGATGAGTGTTTCTTATTTTTTTATGTGTGTGTGCTATTTTCATTTGCCTAATGTTTAGATAACTAGCTAATGGTTCCTCTGGTTGTGTTTTTAGTTTTACCGCAGGTTAGACCAGCAGCTGAGTGATCCGGAAGTAGTGGTCAGCCGGGTCTCCGTACTCCTTAGAGTGGGGGTTGGGAGTTGTGTTTGTCTTTCCTTCCTTTTGGTTAAGACAGTTGTTCGTTTCTTTTGTTTAAGTACTTTAGGCTGCTAGACAGTGTTGCATTCATTACCCTAAAAATACTATTTTTATGAATTTCGGTTTCTCTATTTGTGTCTTGTTGCAAGATCCTAGTAATGTTGTTGTCAAACTGAGGTCGGGACCCATTGTGAGGTCCTAACCAGTAATGTCCCGAGTTCTGAGAATTCGGGGTGTTACACACCCACCCAAAAACATCTACTATAATCCTTTTGTTTATGCAATAATTATAATGAGCTTTCTCTGATTAAATGATTGGATGCACAATATTAGTTGCCACTAATTTATGGTATTTAAATAATAACATTTATATAATAATAAAAAACTCTTCCCCGTATTAATTGTGTTGATTTTAAATTTTGTATTGTTGCTAATATAGTTGGCCTACGACTCTACGAGCATATGTGTTGTCATTGCACCCCAAACTAAAAAAAATTTAATAGTTTTTTTTATTAGTATATTGAAGTCTTTTATA
Organism: Fagopyrum esculentum; assembly: GCA_033239045.1. Taxonomy (NCBI): domain Eukaryota; kingdom Viridiplantae; phylum Streptophyta; class Magnoliopsida; order Caryophyllales; family Polygonaceae; genus Fagopyrum; species Fagopyrum esculentum. The sequence continues at coordinate 1,970 of BSUD01000231.1, forward strand.
TTTTGAAAAGTATATAAATAGCTTAAATTGAAATCGGTAGGAGAAGATTCATAATTATAGTTTTGGTTGTCCATATCCGGAATTATAAATATGACATCGGCAGGAGAAGATTCATAATTGAAATCGGTTGGAAAAGATTTTAGGACAATTTTGGTTTTTAGACATTTTTAAAAAATTATAGTAATAATTACACTTTTTAGTTTTTAATATTATAATTAAGTAAATATACCCAACTTTGTGTATTTATTCTTAAATTCTACACACCCTTCTCTCAAGGATTTTACTAAACATAAAATTAGAAAAAATCTAGTAAACTAAATTATTTCAAAAAAATTTTATTGAAGTCTTTTATTTATGATTACTTTTGGCTTTTTTGGGGCGCTAACCCCAATTAATGAGATAATTAGTAAAATTAGGATAGTGACAGTACTAAAATGTGAACTGATTTCAAACTAAATATTATAAAAAAAATATATTTTTCATTAAAAAAATTATATAAGAATTAAGGACACATAAAATTTATTGTAGATAAAATATTTTATAAAATAAAAAAATATCATACAAATACAACTTTTTTTTAAAAAAGGCAAAAATTTGTACATAAAAAATGTGAAATTGATTTCAAAATTATTTTTTTTCTTTTCATAGTTAGTGTAATTATTTATAGACTCTTTTTACTTTTGATAAAAATATGATTATAAAACATTAATATGTAAAATTAAATAATGAGAAATAAATTTCATAAAATCCTTGTAGATAAAGAAATTAATATATCACTTTCATACAAAAATAAAATAATATCTAAATGCAGTTTTCTTCTAGTTTAATATGTAAATTAAAATATTCCATGGAGTATTATATATATCTAAGACTTTAATAGTAGCAAAATTTGAACACCAAAACCAAACAATTAATTTGCGGTGAGAAGGTGATCGAAACTGTGGCAACAGGGATTTTGGAGCTGCCCATTTCCTAATTCCCATAATATGAACCGGATAACCATCAATATCTGCACAAATTAAATGCATCACTTTTACGCATGCTTCAAACCAACTAGGCATTATCCACAAACAAATATTCTAAATAATTATCCGAATAAAATCTGTTTGACTTAAAGACCATCGATCTTAAATGAGATTATTTGAGTTATTCTGTATTAATTTAGGGTATTTATGTTTGACATCAATGAGATTATCTATTGTGTAGTGTTGGTTTGGACATTTTCGACGACGTTAAAAAAAAAATTGAACTTCACTGTGTTTTGGGGGCGTCTAATATCTTAATCGTATGTGGTCCAACAACGTTGAAGTTCAAAATATAGCTGTTACATTCAAACGTCGTCCAACATCCATAACTATATCCATTGGAGTTAGTATGTTTCCTAATACACTATAAATACATGATATGTAATGGGTAGATAATCTCCCTCTCTTTCTGCCTTAATTTTGAACAAATTCATGATTATGTCAGAAAGCCAAGACGAAGTTGCTTTTTCGTTCGATAATGTCAAATGCTATATTTTGATGAATTTGTCTCTCATATCCTAGTAACTTTAATATACTTGAAATATTAGTTGTTTCATAAACGGTTATTTATTAATGATTACTTGTTATTAGTAGAATTCTAAGTAGAGATATACTAGTGAATTTGAATGTTTATTTATAGAACTAAATATTAGATTATTTGTTTGCAATTAGAGTCTACCGGATTGTATAATTGTTATCACCACAATTTATTCTGTCCTGTTTCGGCTTCACGTTTTCTTCACAATAGAGAGAATCAAAAGAATTGGGCACGATTTTTGAAGAGATCAAAGAATATGGTCACAAAGACATCATGACTATAGATGAGTTTTATACATTGCGGTTAACATGCGAATGTCATGGTTTTCCTAAGAATAAGAAAGAAGTTGATATCGGTTAACATATGAACGCCATGGTTTTCCTAAGAAGAAGAGAAATTGATCTCGATATGGGGGCATCTAGTAGCTAAGTCAATAGGTTGAGAAAGATTAATTGTCGGTTTTAATCGAGGTTTTACATAATAATCACGAGAAATGGACATTCACGGTTATTTGTGGTTATTTGTGGTATTGACAACCACGATCTTCTAGAGACCCTTCAGGGCATGCATTTATCGGTCGATTGACACCCACACAATAATGGAAAGTGATAAAAAAAAAACTCAAATCGGGTATAAAACCGGGAAATATCTTACGAACCATGTGGTTAGAAGACCCACACTTTGTCACATCTATACAACATATTATAATATCGGGTTGAAGTTGAGACATGAAGTTGTTGTAAGACGAGAGTCAATCCAACAAGTACTCTATTATTTGGAGGAAATGAATTATTTTATCGATTTTTGGAGATGTCATGATATTGTCTTCATCCAACGAATGAAGTGCTTGTTAGATGGACCCCAACCTTCAACATATTTCATCCTTGCCATCAACCTGATATTGTATATTTGTCGGACTGAATCAAACTTTAGGGAATTTGAAATATTTTTTGTTTGAAAACCGCTTCATGTCACGTCTCACTTTCCAATATTGTGTGAAACTCATCAACCGACATATGCATATCCCTTCGGATGGTCAAATGGTTTGTGGTTGTCCACCCTCAATATCCATTTTTTACCATCATTTTGTGAACCCTCTAGTTCAAACATACACATGCCTTTCTTCGATCTTTTATCTCGACTAGTTGATGGATGAATAGTAGGATTAACACCATTCTTCTTTCTAGGGTCCTCGTACATCATGAATGTCAAACAAGATGCACATAACATATTTTAATTTAACCATGATCTATTTGTAATCAATGTCATATTCTTTTATCTTCCCATAAAACAAGTCAAACTCACAAGATACTCTTCATCATGAAAAAATCTATGAAGCTGAAATATAGTTGGATAATTTGTACCGAAATTGCGTAAATAATTTGGTAAATCCTACTTGCAAACAAAATAAATTGTTATAAATAGAATTTCAATAATAATTACCACTATCAATATTCAAGTAATGATAAACAACTATTCATTCATAAAATTACAATAATTATGTATATTACAATCATCCAAACAATAAAAAAAAAGACTATTCGTTCATATAACAACAAAAGTATTCATTCATATTTTAACTATATAATACACAATAAAAAAAATGATCATTCTAATAATAACAAGAGTTAAAAGGGTAAGTAGGCCATTTATGTATTAATGTGTATTAAATAGGCCATTTTGCAATAATGTAGATAAAGTAGGCCCCAATTAATTTTCTAATAAAGATTAATTCCTAACTAAATGCATACCCCTGATGGAAATTAAAAAAGTTGATGTGGCAGTTTTAATTAAATAAGGTTATTTATTGTGGTCCCCTACAAATTAGTAAGTTGTTAGGAAAGTAAATATACATTCCTTTAAACGTGATACAAGAATCAGGAAGTTGTTAAACGTGGTCCCCTACATATATTTCTTCTATATATCAATTTTTTAAATAAAAATATAATGTGGCAATTTTTTAAATAAATATGGTTATTTAATGTGGTCCCCTACAAATTAGGATATTGTTAGGATATCAAATATACTTTCCTTATAAAAGTGGTCCCCTACAAATTAGGATGTTGTTAGGATATCAAATATACTTTCCTTGTAAACGTGATCCCCTACATAAATTTAACAACTACATAATATTAGCAGATACATAAATTATGTATCTCAGTAATGATGAAGGTGACGAACATAATTTATGTATCTGCTAATATTATGTAGTTGTTAAATTTATGTGTCAGTAATGACGAAGGTGACGAACATAATTTATGTATCTGCTAAATATTATGTAGTTATTAAATTTATGTGGCGTTGATTTTTATGTGCTGAGTGTCAGTAATGATGAAGGTGACGAACATAATTTATGTATCTGCTAATATTATGTAGTTGTTAAATTTATGTGTCAGTAATGACGAAGGTGACGAACATAATTTATGTATCTGCTAATATTATGTAGTTGTTAAATTTATGTGGCGTTGATTTTTATGTATCTGCTTAAAATTATGTACATCATCTTCCATCACTGTTGATTCGAATACATAAATTTCACAGAAATGGATAATTTCAAAATTAAGGTCATGTAGTTACAGATCAACAATGGCGGTTTTGAGTATGGATTTTAGGAAAACGTTCATCAACTGTTTTCGATTTGAACGAAAATCGAAGCCATTAAAATGGTATATTGTTGAGAGAATTTGGAATACTTACAACGATTGATTGTCGTTAAACAAAGAATAGATCAGCGAAGATGTTGAAGAATGTCGAAGTTGAAGATTTGAAGATGGAGGTTGCAGTTGCAGAATCGCACGATACTATGGAGCTGTAGAATGACGCTTCCTTTTTGGATGAAATGAATAGGAGAGAAGAAGGAACGCCAGATCCGTATCACACAATTGCCTTTTTTTAAATTTAATTATCTTTAAATTTTAGGCAGTTATTATGCTACATTACTAATTTGCCCTTAACTAACTACCTTATTAACCATGCTTTATAATTTCTTTTAGCTTTATTTTTTGGAAGAAAAATAGAGGGGCCTATTTTGTATCATAGATACAAAAAGGGCCCTTCTACACCAATTTTCTCTAATAACAACTATTCGTTTATACAATTAATAGCAGAAAATCTTTAAATAATGCAACTTTTTCATGCACAAAAATTAAGTACAATAAAAAAAAATATAAGTATGTTGCAAACATATTGGAGATAGGAAGAAATGTAACTCCTCCGAATAATTAAACTTGCCATTATCGAATGGAAGATTAACTTCATCTTCGTGTTCCAACTTTTCAATTTCCACTAAACCGAACAAACTTTGGATAATGAAAAATAAAATATTGTTTATTGATAATGAAACTGTATAGGTGAATATCTTTAGTTATAGAGTTTTGAATGTTAAACTCGATCACATTATTGAATTGCATGTAAGCACCATCACAACGTGCAAGCAAATTTCTTAAAGACATATTGAGATGCTTAGATTACATGGTGAGAGGTGGATTCAGAGTAGTTTGGGATTCAGAGTAGTTTGGGATTCAGACAATACGCCTAAATACTGCTATATTTTATGGATGATGATTATTGGCTGGTTATCTACCCGAGATAGATTACATTTCTTTGTGATCCTACTTGCAGCTGGTGCACGAGCGAGAGTGAGTCTCATGACCACTTAATTTTTAGTTGTGTATATGCATGTCAGGTTTGGAGGCAGGTTGGTGAAAGTTTCAGGATTTTTTGTAGATATCCCCGCCACTAGAAGTATTGGATTGGCTGGCTCATATTGTACATGATAGGAGCTGGACGAGCAGATCTATAATATACGCGTTTTCTACTACGGGTTACTACCTTTGGTATTCCAGGAATGTCTTGGTGATTGACTAATCAAGATCTATAATATATGCGTTTCCAAACTAGAGTTAGAGAGATGATTATATCTTGGTAGTTGGTTTTTACCGGATTTGTATTTTGCTCCATACTTTGATGTATTTTTTTATATCTATATGTGTACCGGGCTTGGTTTTAGTCTACTGATGACTTTGCCGAAAGTTGACAGCCTATTGTCCCGAGGTTTGGACACTTGTTTGACCGATGTGTGTCTATGTATGTTGATGGCTTTGCCGAAGGTGGATGAGGCCATGAGTTCTGCCGATTTTGGATGTACTGTCAATTTCATTAATTTCAGGGTGTTAAGTATCTCCGGAAGGATTGCATATCTCTCGGAAGTACTTTGTGAGTGTAAGTTGGCTTAGGCGAGTGACAACAGGTCGCAACCATGTACATATAATTTGTCACTTAGTATAATTGGGTCTTAACGGACCCGATTATGTTATTTCACTTCTCTTTAAATTTACCTATACTTAAAAAAATATGCTTTAATTTAATGATGCAAACCAAATGTAGTTTTAATTGTGTGGGATCTTTAATTTGGTTATGATTGATTGCTTATTTTAAATCCTATAAAACATAAATTCGGATAAATATAAACTAAATTGAAGAGTTTATCCTAGGAGCTCTAGAATGCTTTTAAGATATAGTATACTTTTAAATATTTATTGACCTAAAGCAAACGAAAAAAGGACATCAAATAATTTGGTACGAGAAAAGTTGAAACTTTGGGAGGGATATCATGTATCAAGTGATATTATTCACTCCTTGATATAAAGACTAGACTAGAATAACTGTACATTTTTCATTTTAAAACATTGGCGCAAAATGTCTTCAAACCTTTCTCAAGTCTCATAATAGTCTCTGTTACTACCATTCTAAAAATAGTGATTTTGAATCTCAATTCAATAATTTTTCTAGTTGGGAAATTTTTTGAATAAATTAGGGAAATTGGACCCTTTATATATTGCTTTTGTAAAATGGGTCTCTAGAGAAAACAATAATAAATTAGGCTTACACCTAGGGAAATAGGACATAATTGAAATGATGGTACTACACAATATTTAAATATTGATGGGATGTTTACTATTCATACTTTTTGGTTTTTAAAATAAAGTGAGGGAGACTCCCACTTAATCGTTCATATGTTAGGTGTGTTATTTATTTTTGGGTATTGTATGACGAAACTGGGTTGTTATTTTTTTGGTACGTTAGGTGTGTTATTTATTTTTTTTGTGTTGTATGACGATTTATGTTTGATTACCCAAAATTACGATCTCAAAATTAGGATATGCACTTACCATGTTCGATCTACTACATTGACAACCATACGAACAAACCACTTACCCAAACATACCAATATCTTACAAAACACTTACCCAAAATGTGTTATAATGTTGGATATGTTTTATAGTTACCCAAAATGTGTTATATTTAAAGTGATATCGTGAATATGTTTTATGGTTACCCAAAATGTGTTATAATGATCAAGTGTCAAGCGAATTTTTTTGGGTAATGACCAAATGTCATTTGATATTGATGTTTGTGTACAATATCGAGTTTTGAAAATTTTGGGTATGACAAATTTAAATTGGGTATGGATTCTGTATTAAGTGATGTTTAAATTGGGTATAAATATAAAATATTATCTAATTTATGAATATTGTTTTATATTGATATTTGATTTATTGGGTATGTTGTGTTCGAGTATGTTTATGTACTTTGACAATTTTATTTTTGGGTATGATTGTGACATTAGTTGGGTAAGCAGATTTTTGGGTAAGTGGATTTTTTCTGGGCAAAGGATTGCGTTTTTTTGGCCCCAAATTTCCTCCAAATGTCAATCAAAAGTGTCGCAGTCAGCACTCACATCAGCCATCACTCATTAGTCATCACTTTTGTCAACTTTTTGTCATATTTATGAATTAGTCTAGTAAAGTAGGAGCTCTATTTCTCAATTTGTAATTGATAGAGTCCTAAATTTCAACTCTATAGTGTAAAAGGCCCTAAATGCCAATTCAGCCAAATTTTTTTCTCATAAAAACTTAGGGGGCGTTTGGTTGGAGAAGCGGAATGTAAACGAAATCATTCCGTTGATAGGATGAATTTAGTCAATTCTCATGTGTCTATTCATCCACAAAAAATGTCTCAATTGAGGAGTCTTCCTCCATTCCCTCATTTTATTTCCCTATAGAGTATTAAAAACATCAATTCCTCCTTCCTCCACTTGCATTTACACTAAAAAATGAGATTATTTTCAATGATGTTAGAGATGTACATAATGTATGTCACGAATATAGACTTGATTCGTTTCCTTTTCCGTTCCATTTCCTTCTCATGCAACCAAACGAGGGGTTAATGTAATTTGTTTCAAATACTTACAAAATTAGATATTATAGATCGATACTAGTCAACAACTTTTTAGCTAAATAAAATTTGAAGTCACTTAGTCTAGTGAATAGGAGCGTTGTATAATTTCATAAGTACTCAAAAGTCCAAAATGCCTCCATATGCCTTATAGAGCTATTTAATTGGTGTACGTGTAAAAACATTTAGTGCAAGCAAATTAATCAAAACAATCTTAAGTTTAAAGTTAGGGCGATTATTTTAGTTATTACACGCCGCTAACGGGGTTGGAACTAATAAGCATCACATAAGCTAAGAGTGGTCAAATTGTTTATCTCATTAGCAAATTTACAATATCAACAACAATTTTAGTGCTCTTAGTTGTTGCAACAACTTTCAAGGCTTTCCAAACATCTTCGTAGAAATTGATGGGGTCGGTTAAACAGACCGTCGAATCAACAAGGATGAACTCGGACGGGTAGATTGTGTATCTTGGTCGAGTCCAACAAGTGATACAAAATGTTGGTCTTTGTACCTTTGAAAGAAAGTTTCGGTCTTTGATTACCTTCGAAAGAAGTGGTGTGTTTAATTGGTTTAGATAAAACAAGTGAAGGGTCAAAGTAAAGTTTGTTATATTAGATATACAAAAAAGAACTTGGTTTTCAGAGTACTAGTTTATGAAAGCTTTGAGGGTTTCTAATCATCGTAGAAAGTTTCGGCATTTGTAGCTTTTTAAACTGAAGGGCCACAACCGAAGGTTTTTCTTGGTCTTTTCCGGATTTATAAATGTTTCAATGGTTTTTAATGAGCCCTTGACCACCATGTCCAAATATGAGTAAGACGAGACTTTACGGGTTCGCTCCGATGGACCGCTCACCCGTTCCCGTGCTAAGGCCATCGCCAAAACTACCAACTCCATCATTGCCCGCACAGTTGCTTGTCACGGGCCCTTTAGTAGCATGTCGCGTCTCTACTCCAGTAACTCGACCATAGCATGAGGCATGCCAAGTCGACAACGTTTTGGCACATTTTCCGTATTTCACATTTGTAATAATAAGTCGTTTTATTTTCGGAATATTAATTTCGAGACTTTATTTCCAGAACATAATTTTCGAATTTAAGCTTAGACTTTTGGTTTCGGAATTTAATTCGGAAATTTAATTCCGAAGTTAAATTTCCACTTTTGACACTTTAGGCTTTTCATTTCGGAACTTTAATTTCGGCTTTTGTTTCCTTCATTTGATTTTCGACTCTTGGTTTGACCATATCCACTATATAAGGGGTCCTTGAATCATTTGTAAATCATGTTCATTTTTAATCAAGTATTATTGAGAGTATTTCCTCACTCTTGATTTTGGGCACAAAATCTTCCTCCTCTCAAATTCTTCTTTTGGATCTTCAATCCAAACTCATCCACATTCGAGGATTCTTCAAGAATCAACTCAATCGATTCACTTCAAGTCTTGATTGATCAATCTACATTGAATCAAACCCTCAACTTCCGCCTCCATCTCTAAACTTCCGCAATTCACATTCAAACGTTCGAACGCTTCTGCACTTCAACTAAGGAGTAGTTGACGCTTTAGCTTGATCTAGATCTAGAAATCTTGCTTGATGTGTCCAAGGACACATCAATTTCCTATACTCGCCGAACCGCTGGATTGAAAGATACGTGAGTTGAAAATCACGGTCTTGGTATGTCTATTGTTCGCTCCAAAACGTGTGTGTATATGAAGGAAAATAGTCTTAAATTTATACCAACAAAAAAGCAACTAAGCGAACCCGTAGTGTACGATCAATCGCAATACTAGCAAGTATTTGAGGATCAAACTCAAGGACAATGGTGAAATCAAGCAACGGTATATCACTTTAGGTTAGACAATCTCAAGCAACAAGAACAAGATATATGATAATCGGATAAGGGAATGCAGATTCTAGAGATCAAAGTATCTGGTTGCGGTTTCGATTCAAGACTTCAAAGGATAAGCGCGGACAAAGATGAGAATGTTAAGGAAAGGTATTACTAAGATGGGATAGATCAATAGGAAGGTCTCACCATCCACTACCCCAAACCAAAGGTCCTATTACCGAGCAAGTCTCAAGGATTCTAAGGAGAGGAACTATAATCTCAAGCCAACCACTCAACCTAAGGGAATATAACTAACCTTCACCGGGTAAGTCTCAATTTAACTCACAAATGTAAGGTGAAGGCACACTCAAACCCAACAAAGTATAAACCTGTGTTACCTAACACTCATCATCATAGGTAAACAAGCAAAGGAATCACCGGATAACTCTCTTCCTAAGCTTGAGTATAAACCAGGAAAGGTACAACAAGGATAGGATTTGGCAAACTACAACCTAAGCTTCAAGATCAGTTGACCAGGCTAAATCTCGTTATGTTCTTACTCAATCTCGGTCGAGATTCCTGAAGGACAATCTGAGGCTAAATCTCAACTTTCAGGGTCCACTTGAGGTAAAAGGTCTAGTCTTTCGGAATCTAATCCACAACCTTCAACTAATCACCCTAGAATCGCAAGGGTGTTAGCCAACAATCATCATGTTCAAAGCAATCAAGAAATATTCTATCAAACTATCAAGAAAAGGGAACGAAATACTTAGCAAAATGTCTTCCATTATCAAAAGGGAAAAACAATCCAACAAGCTATCAATCTTGTATTCAGAAGTATGAAAACAAACAACTAAGTATCCTTCTCCAAAAAATCTTACAAATGTCTTCAAATCTCCTTCTCCTTAGCCTTGATCTTCACAAGCTTCTCAACCAACGAATCCTTGGAACGCACTAACTGGACAAAAGCGCCGAAAAGAGAGCAGAACCAAGAGCAACCAGCCGTCCGTCATTAATTTTCCGCCTTCCATTCTTATACAAAATCTTAGGGTTTAATTTTATGGATTATGGGCCGTGGGTCTTAGTTGAGTCCAATGCAAGCATCTCGGTCGAGATAGTTTTCACTCATCCGAGATTTGCCTTAGTACGCACTTTTCTTCGATTCTTCTCTTGATTCCCTCTTACATTCATCTTCTAGGATCTTTGCTCTTTTGTAGTCCAGGATGTTCCATAATGTTGTTCTATAGACTCTTTATGCTTCCATGCTTCTTTCCGATCCAAAATATGCCCTATTTCCTACAAATACAACTAGACCTCGATTCTTGCAAAGTAGGCAAATAATAGCATAATCAATATGAATATATATCCATGCATGCAAAATAATGAAGAGAAACCGTCAAAACACATGCCATTACTTAGATCATAATTCGTATCATCATCTATGCCTAGGGCTATTTTACATGTTTTCTTGCAATTAACATATATCAATGTTTATATATATATATATATATATATATATATATATATATATATATATATATATATATATATATATATATATATATATATATATATATCTTCGTTGATTGTTTTGTTTTGTTCTTTGATATTTGCAAGTTTCTTACCTAGATTTGATATACTGCTTGATTTCACCATATTCTCTACGATCGACCTTGGAATACTTACTTTTATTGCGATTGACCCGTACACTGCGGGTTCACTATTGCTTTTATTCTTGGTATAAATTTAAGACTATTTTCCTTCATACACACACACACACGTTTTAGAGTGAACACAAACCGTAGATCACGGTTTCATCATACAACTACATGGGAAGATCCGACAGTCTTTCTCAAGCAAAGATAAATAGGAGATTGTTAGTATATGGGTTGAACTGAGCCGACTATTGGAGGAAAGTGATGTAGTGTCTGAAAATCTCCCATGGTCCTTCCGTAACAAATCTTAAGAAGCCCTCCTCCTTGTCAAACCGAACAACATAGTAAGCATTAGGCAAGTCCAGTATAATCATCAATCCAGATGGACACCATAATTCATTAACTTTATGTTTTAAGAGACGATAAGCCACGTTTCTCTCAAGAACCTTAATGATGACTGCATTTGTCCATTTTTCCGATAGGGCCTTGATAAGTCCAAACTATACATCTTTGAAGTCATCATTTGCATGTATTTCATACCTCATTTGGTTTGGTTTGGGTTAATATAGAGAGTAAATCATTCCTATTGCATATTGTGGTGTCTACTTTGATTTATTTCGTATTTTAGGCATTCGAGGTCATAAATGAGCAAAAGCAATGAATGAATGCCGAAGTGCGAGTTTCTATCTTCCATGAGGTCAAGAACATCATAGAAGACATCTGTATTGATTGACGATTGAAGTTCCAAGGTGGATTCGTGTTGGACAATAAAGAATTGAAGAACCTTGTGAAGATCATTGATGTTGGATACTATTTCATTACGATCTTTGAAAGACTCCCAATTTCGACCCTCTTCCCTTTGGATTTGGACAGTTGTGTCAACGGAAAAGTTGTAGATCGTTAAAAGAGATTTTAAAGTAGTACTCATGGGTCTCGTGGTTCCAACGGGAGCATCGAGAAAGTCAGTTTTACTAAATTGTCAAAAAGTTGTCAAAAATTGAAACGGTCAGCCTACGGCCGCATGGAGGCCGTTTCACCGTTCTAGGTCAAATTAGATGTGTGTTGCATCCCACCTTAGGGTGGACGAGTTCTAGGGTTTCTAGATTCCAAGTCCGTACCGTGGCATAGTAGAGTTAGATTTCCCCTTCTTTTGTCCTATAAGTATTTTTCAGCTTTGATATTTTTGAAAGTCATTTTATTATGTTTGGCTGATCTTCTTGATCTAAGGATTGAATGATCCATATAATGGTTTGATTTATTATTGCATATATGTTTTGTGAATTGAGATTTTGATATTGCTTCTTTTCAAATTGCTTCGTTTTTACCTATTATTTAACTTAAAAAATAGTGGTGTTTATAACTGCTTTAGATAAAACAATTGAATAGCCACAAGCGATTAGCGTTTTATCTGATTTATTAAAACGAAATTGGTTTTGAGAGTAGTGTTTTCTCATTGCCTCGAGGATTTATAACTATCGTACTAAGTTCCGGTCTTTGTACATTTTTCTAACTGAGAGCCAAAAGTGAATGTTGTTCTTGGTCTTTTCCAGATTTCTATGTTTGTAATGAGTTTTCCGGTACTTGCCGAACCATTAGATAGAAAGCTACGCGAGTTGGAAAATACGGTCCTTGTTTGTCTGTCAAATGCTATTTTAGATAGTTACCTACAATTTTCAAGAGTTTCATATATGTAATCAAATTTAATTTATTATAGTGTAGGTTTTTATTTTTTTTATCACCTCCCTCCTTATTCTCATAAATTATAATATTTGCTTTCTTTCTTGTTTTCTTAAATTTTAGATAGATTTCCCTCTTCCCTTTTTTCTCTCTCATCCCTATAATTAACGTAATTCCTATCATTTTTATCTAAACAAACGCGGTCCCTGTAAATTCGATACCCGAATATACAACAACAGATCTCATGATACTTGTGTGGAAGGTTGTTGTTACCATTTGGTAAAACTTATCCGATCAGGCCTCGACTACACCCGGATCAATCTCTCCGATGAAAAGACCTCTCTTTCCATTGGGAAACGAAATCCTTATTCTTGTGGGTTCAATTAGAGAATCACAACATAGTGGGATAGTTGAAACTTTTGAAGCTCCGACAACCTCATCATAGAAACGAGAAGGTTCCAAAGATTTTAGTTGATGGGAAGGGGGCCATGATGGTGTTGCGGGACGGTGAGAGGGAGGGGTGGAAAGGGCGACCATGCAAAAGAGTTTAGATTAGACTTCCATGCCCGTGCCGTCTATTTGGTCAAAATTATAAAAAATTATTGACAAAGTATAAATTATTCACATGAACATAAAAATAATATGGTGATAGTAGTACACTAAATTAAAATTAGGACTGTAAAAAATATACAAAAGATTAGTATATAGACTTCTTAAAATAACATTTATTGCTTGAAAAAACTAAAATCATCCTTCCGTTTGATGAGTTTTGTGGATCCACAACACGTATTATAAAGAGGTTTTTATGACAACTTTACTAAGCGCCATAAACAAAAAGTTGTTGATGATCGCAACTTCTGTTTATCATTGTTGACATTGTTGTTGGTTAAATCAATGTCAAACTCGCCGGTTATCATAATACTAACTTGACTAGGATTCGATGACACCACATAATTTAGCAACAAAATGTTATCGACACAACTAAAACTTGTAAATGACACAATGATAAAAAAAAGATAAATATATTTTCGAAATCAATAATTTTATCATTTTTTCCCCAAAACATTCTCCCGAAAAATGATAGAATGCAATAATTACTATATTTATACTTCTTACAAAACTAAAAAAATAATAATCTACTACACAAAACACCCTTAAATCATGTTATATGGACCCATCCATCTAGTTATATTATATACACAAATAAGATAAGGTGCATAAGAAATGATAGAATTCAAGCTTTACATATAATTAATGAATGAAAATCATAAGGTAGCTTGGATGGCCGATTGCCCATGCTTAATAATTAACCCATTAATTAATTTTGAGATGGAAGAAGGAATCGACGCACAATGAAAACCAAACCCCACCTAATTCTTATCTCTTCAAACTTCAAACCCAATTGGCCAATACAAACAAACAGACAGGTGCCCAATTTTTCTTTTTCTTTTTTAATCTCATAATATAATATTACAGCATAGAATCAAATTCCCTTTTTTGGTTTTAAAACTTGTACATCGAACATGTCAATTGATTAGGAACCTTTGAACAGTACAAGACACCAATCAATTGTTGATATAGTTTAGAAAATACATGAAAATTTCCAAGAACTTTTCAAAGAGTACAACCCTTAGTATGATATGTTGTAACTAAAATAACAAACTATGTATGCAACGTGTTGTTGGACTAGCGACGCGTTGATCGGGTAACGGATATTTTTAATAGTCGAAAACAATAATCGAGATTTTTGTTAATCAAAAACCGGTTAACCGGAATTTGATAACTAAATTTGTCACTATTTTTTGTATCAATTGTCATGGCTAAATATAAGTCATTAATTAAATTTTCGGTAAGTTTTATTGCTTGACTAAAAAAACTTAAAGGTAAAATTGGAAGAAAAGGTCTTAGGTAGATAAAATTGGCATCTAAATTTTAGGTGTGTGTTTTAGATGTAGGCCCTATAGGCATGTTTGTGGATTTTGCAAGTATTTTTAGTTTTCTTTTATCACTTTTTAGTTTCTACCCATATGTTTTTGGGTTCTACAAGAATTTTTCTCGTTGTTTTTAGGTTTATAAATTTAATTTCAACTAATAATAACATATGTTGTTCTCCTTCGTTCCAAAAGAAGGTTTTTCATGTTTTGTCAATATGCTTAGGAATGTGTTCCAAAAGCTTAAAGCGATGCATCAGCAAGATTGTTTTGCGTTCAAAATGTCTTTGATAAGGGTTCTCCTTCCTTCTTGACAAAAAACATCAACCTATTATCTATTAGATGGTGTTTTGTCTTTTTATTAATCTCTTCATATGTATTTCATGTTACTATTCTATTAATAATTCGACAACCCAAATATTTATCGATAGTATTCGTGTAATGCATACCTAGTAGGCTTTTCAGTTGTTCGTTGTAGTTATCTTTTTTTTTTTGTTGTTATTTGGAATTCTGATTTTTGGTCGTTCACTTTTTGTATGAAAACTAAACAATGTTCGTAAAGGATTTGTTTGATTTTATATTTTTGGCAAGAAAAAACATTTGCTTTAAGAAAATTATTGTATCATCGGCAAAAGATAGGAGCAAGAATGAAGTTTCTCATTTGCAAAGTGATAATCCAATCTAGTTGTTTTAATTATCACAATCTTTTTGGAGCATCCATATAAGTATTTCAGGTCCCAAAATAAAGAGAAATGGAGATAGAGAGTCTCGTTTTATTGTTCCCTTTATGAGAAAAACTATTCCGTGAATCCATTATTGACAAGTATGAAGAAAGAGATGATAGTAAATTAGTAATACATTAAAGCATCCATTTAATTTTTCTCAAAATCTAACTTTTGAAGGATAGTGAGTATGAACTCTCAATTTACTTGGTCATAAGCTTTTTTAATTTTTAATTTTACGGAAATTCACCCTTCCTTGTCTTTTTTTTAGTTCTAAACGAATGGGTGCTTCTTGTAGCAAGTGATTGGGCTTTGGCAAGACCTTTTCCATCTTTTAGTGGTTATTTTAGTTATATTTTGTAGACTATGGAGCATAAACTTACAAGTCTGAAGTGATTTATGTTCATCTTGTTGTTGTCTTAGGAATCAGTGTTATGAAAGTGATTAATCGGTTTGAGCATTTTTCCACTACAGAATAATCTCTTTACAACTTTTATGATATTACTCCTACAATGTGTCAATAATTTTTTGTAGAACACAGATGACATCCATCAGATCCGGGGGATTTGTTCAACCAATGTCAAACTTTGCGTTTTTTATTTCCTCAACTGATGGATTTTTAGGGGTTTAATATTATCATCAACACTACTTCATGTTAGATTAATGATTGTTCAAGAGTATGTTATTCGTTGGAGATTTGCAGAATTCTTCTTGAGTTCAATCTATTTCATCACGGAATTCACAAATACTATGATGAACATCATCCTCCATTATCGATGGATCGTGAGTTCATAGTTAAAGTTAATCACATGAACAACTTGTATTCTGAACAATATACGAGCATCCAAGTAGTACAAAGCAATGTGTGGTTGTGTTTACATTGTCGCACGTTTCTAAATTCATAGATTATGTTCATCACGTGAACAACTTGCAATATAGGTGAACATGAACAAAAAGTATAAATGAATTATGAGCAACTCGGAGGTTTACAATCCTTATCGTGAGAAAGGTTCTCATTTGAGCTTAATCATTATTATATATATAGAGAGAGAGACCCAAGTAGTACAAAGCAATGTGTGGTTGTGTGTACATTGTCGCACGTTTCTAAGTTCATAAATTATGTTCCTCACATGAACAACTTGCAATAAGAGTGAACATGAATAAAAAGTATAACTGAATTATGAGCAACTCAAAGGTTTACAATCCTTATCGTGAGAAAGGTTCTCATTTGAACTTAATCATATACATATATATATATATATATATATATATATATATATATATATATATATATATATATATATATATATATATATATATAT
>BSUD01000231.1:18914-158622 GCA_033239045.1 Fagopyrum esculentum
TGAGGATCTCGATAATATATATATATATATATATATATATATATATATATATATATATATATATATATATATATATATATATATATATATATATATATATATATATATATATATATATATATATATATATATATATATATAGATAGATAGATAGATAGATAGATAGATAGATAGATAGATAGATAGATAGATAGATAGATAGATAGATAGATAGATAGAGAGAGAGAGAGAGGAGAAATTTTATTCATTTTTTTACTATGGAGTTAAGTTTTAATTTACTAACGGTCCATTAGTCTAATTTTTTCAAAAATGAACGCATATTTTTGTGTGTAGTCAGAAGCGGAAAGGAGGCGCCTCTGTCGGCCATCTCGAATGGCTCGATTTGGAAGAAGGTGTCGCCGTCAAAGATCTTCTGTGTTCCTGTGGCGAGGCCGATCGATTCCTCTCGAACTCGCAAGCTCTTACCGATGTTATGGCTGGTTCTATAAGACCCGAGGTCTTAGGGATACTGTCCCCATGTCAACCATGCTCGCGCAGAAACTTTCCACGAGGTCACCCATCCTGAAATTTTTCCCGCACGAGCATGCTTAACTCCAGAGTTATTTGTCCTCACTCTACCACTGGAAAAGAAGAATTCTTGTTGATATGGGTAGCAACTCATCCTTATAAGTGAACCATAAATCCCCATTCATATGATGCGGGATGACAATTTTACGGGATGTTACAATCTCCCCAACTTAAACTCCTGACGTCCACGTCAGGAGTTTATGTTTTGAGAACTTGGGGTGTTACAGGTTCTCTTCATCTCTCCGCTATTACCTCGTTTTCCGGTAAGGTCTTCGTTTTCTGTATTTCGTAAATCAAAGGGTTATGGATTCATGCGGCAGAAACAACAGAGATCTTTGATTCCCCGGATGCATTGATGCTTGTACTAAATAGGATGGAGCAAACGACGACCAGATTGCACGAGTAATTGATGAAAGTTGATCTTTTCTTTGCGTAAGCATTTGCACTTCATTTTGTAACTCTGATATTTGGTCTCTTAAATTTTTTGTTTTCTTTTTGCCCTTTTGGTTGATTGTATTGAAATAGGATGAGCTGCGAGATGTCGTGTTGCTTGTGTTTGCTAACAAGCAAGATCTTCCAAATGCTATGAATGCTGCTGAGATTACTGACAAGCTTGGCCTACACTCTCTTCGACAACGTCACTGGTAAGCTTAATGATTTGGTGTACAAATCTACAATCCTCTAGTAGTTTTCAACTCCAATGATCAACATTTAATACAATCTTATTTCATTTGTTGTAATTTTCAAGTATATTCAGAGCACATGTGCAACTTCTGGGGAGAGACTGTACGAGGGGCTTGATTGGCTATTGTAACGACCGGAATTTTCGTTACGTCTTGATAGTTTTAGAGGAGTATTGGGAGCCGTGTGCAAGGGCTCACGCCCTTGCGGTTTAGGTTGCTCAGTCGAGTAGGCTGCAGGTGCAGCTAGGATTTCTGCAGGGGCGGTGACACGCGAGGGCGGGTATTAGCGTTTTCGATCAACCTTTCACCTTCCTATCTTTATAACCCACCTTATTAATGTTGGGGGAGTTCATGGTTGAGGGTCCCATGACATTCCCCTCCTTTATGCAGCCACTTCTCCTCTCCCTCTCATTTTCATTCACGTTACTTAGTTTTCCCTCTTCCAAAACATCACTCTCTTGCTCTCTTCTTCTCCATTCTTCTCCTTGCTTGCTCCAACGTCGATCCATCTTCCATGAGGCCGGAACTGCAATGATGTGACAAGGCTAGACCTTGGAGGGAGGCTAAGACCAAGTGTGGAGGTGGGAAGACGTCCATAGCAGCCATGGAAGATGACTAGAACAACTGTTACGTTTTTGAGTTTCCGGAAGTGATGAACATTCAACTTCGAGTCCATATTTGAGTAAGTTATACTCCTCCTTTTCTGATGTATTTTGGATATCTTATAGATAAGATTTTATAGTAGAACATATCAAAATTTGGGATAAATCCAGCGACGTGGTTTAGGAGGTACGATTTTTCAAAGTTGAGATAGTGTGCAGTTTTGTGGAATGTTTGCTGGATTTCCTAAGTGTTGGAAAAACTGCTAGTTTTGTGATCCAGATTTGGGTAGTTAGATGCCTCCTTTATTGTTGATTTTTGGATTTGTTATAGTTGGTATCTATATATACTACTAAACTAGACTACACTGATACTGACATGGCGCCTCCAGGTTTTTTATCGGATTAAATCTTTTATTAAATCAAGAATTAAGCCATACAACCTTTTTTTTACTAAAACAAAATCTAATAAGAAAATATTTTTTCAACTAATCTTCTAAATAATTAATAAGAAATAAGAAAGTTTTATAAATAATAAATAATCTATATGTCTATATATACTACTAAACTAGACTACACTGATGCCGACGTGGCGCCTCCAGATTTTTTATCGGATTAAATCTTTTATTAAAATAAGAATTAAGCCATAAAACCTTACTAAAACAAAATCTAATAAGAAATCTTTTTTCAACTAATCTTTGTCTAAATTTTCAGGTTATTCCCTACGTTTTCAATCACAACACTCATTCTGCTATTGTTTATTCATTCCTTAATTTGTTTTCAATAACTATTATTTCAACAACTTTGGTTTTTACTATTACATGTTTATGAAAGTCTCTCCCTTCCGCCTTTCTTCTCACTTACTTACTCGCAGACAGATATTCCGAGATATGCATGTAAAGATCCATCAATATTTAAATATACCCGCACAAGGTGCGGGATATGAACTAGTTTTATAGTAAAACATACTGAAATTTGAGAGGAATCTGAGTTACAGTTTAAGAGTTATGGCGTCCCAAAGTAGAGACCTTGAGCAGTTTATAGGTTGTGCTGAATTTTGTTTAAAACTGCTTCTGATCCAGTTTTGTAATATATATTTGATTGGGTTATATTTCTCGGTTAGACTTGAATTTTGAATATGTCAGAGTTAAGACTTCATAGTATAAATATCAAAATTTGAGAGGATTTCATCGAGAGGTTTAGGAGTTATGATTTTTCAAAATCGTGGTTATAAGCAGTTTTCTAGATGGTTGCTGAAATATTCGAAGTGTTAGAATAACTACGCTGAGTGACTAAAATTTTTGCGGAAGAACAGTATCACAACTAGGTAGACGTGGAAGTATGTGCATATAGAGGTTATAGAAAAATAGTGGTACCCTTTATAGATCCAAGTGAAACATGACGACTTCGTCACATGTCGACATATAAGTAGTGCGGGAATTTAATACCGAATGGAGGACTATAGAGTCGTCTTCCCGATGGATTGAGAAAAGAATTGACGACATAATAAAAGTATTGTGCATGGTCTTCACTAGGAAACTCAAAGTGAGTAACTACCCTATTGAGTCGAAAGACATATAAGGAAATAAGCGGCAGGGGGTATACTTACAACCCAGTAATCGCGCATAGAGGAAGCATAATCTCGGATAGAGTTTACGTGTAATGTTATATCGGAATGGATCCGAGTTGCTTTTGAGTCAGAGGGATATTATCGGTCTGATAACCATGGTGGATAAAAGAGTACACTGCTGATTGTATGTTAACACTTATTGAGTAGTTATGATCAAATAACGGTGATAGGAGATCACTTTGTGTCTAATACCGTCATTCCGGACATATTGTAGGTATTTTAAGATCTTGGAAAATACGTGAGAAGCCTAAGTTTGAGCAAACGATATATTAGAGATCTATAAATAATATAATAATGTCAAGTGAACAAAGAGGATGACCACTAGATTTGATTTTTAGTTGTCTCGAGTGTTAGACCTGAAAAGGGTAAAAGATGACGATTCTTTACCTGAGGAATAAGATGACTGAGTAATATTAGAAGACAAGACCAATTGGGTCGTGATACGAAGAGCATTGGGCACTTGGTAAGTGTTGGTGGATGTTCAAGACCTTTGGCCTGAGTGTGTAGTCAGAACCTTTTCAGAAGACCGGAAGCAAGTGGTCATAACGAAGGGAAGAAAGTTGAATAGATTATTTTCCGTAGGGTCATCAAAGGATTTGGAAGTGAGATGGGTAAGGTAACCATTTGAAGTTTTAAAGCGGTATAGAAGTGACTGATGGACTAGTATTCCTCACCCTATTGGAGAGTGTAGCTTCAGTTTTCCACGGAGACTAATTTTGGAACTGAGTTTGAGAATTTCAGTTGGAGAGATACCTACCAGACACGAGTTAGGTCATCAGATTAGAGGATCAGACAGTTGAGCCGGATGATATCGGTGACATATCCGGTAACCACTCTAGAACGTGGTAGCAGGCGCATGTGATCTAAGTACTTGAAAAGATTTAAGATTCAGTGGTTTTATGAAAAGCTGAGAAGGCTACCTAACATATTGGGGATAGTAAGAGACGTAAACTTTCAAAGACCTATGTAGCGATAGTTGTAACCTCGAGAGTGACGAGTTAGGGCTTGACCTTGTATGTGTGATATTGTTTGACTACTTGTTTATTTCATGATTGAGTGTTTAGTCAGTGATGTGTGCTTTTGGTAACATGTGCGGGAAACTTAGATGTGGAAACGACGAGACTTTTGTGTAGTGATCAAACACACCCATTTGGTGCTTTAAAGGCCGATCAGGATTGTCTTACCCTAAGTTTCGGGACGAAACATATTGTTAAGGGGGGATTGATGTAATACCCGGAAATTTTCTTCCGACTATTTCCGAAAAAATTCAGAACTTGACCAATTATGACTGTTTCCGGCGCTTTATTTCTCTTTGTATAGGCTTTGTCTTTATGTTGCATTCTTTTAAGTTTTGGGACGAAACTTATTTTGAGGGGGGATCTGATGTAACGACCGAAATTTTCGTTACGTCTTGATAGTTTTAGAAGAGTATTGGGAGCCGTGTGCAAGGGCTCACGCCCTTGCGGTTTAGGTTGTGCAGTCGAGTAGGCCGCAGGTGCGGCTAGGAGTTCCGCAGGGGCGGTGACACGCGAGGGCGGGTATTATCGTTTTCGATCAACCTTTCACCTTCATATCTTTATAACCCACCTTATTAATGTTGGGGGAGTTCATGGCTGAGGGTCCCTTGACGTTCCCCTCCTTTATGCAGCCACTTCTCCTCTCCCTCTCATTTTCATTCACGTTACTTAGTTTTCCCTCTTCCAAAACATCACTCTCTTGCTCTCTTCTTCTCCATTCTTCTCCTTGCTTGCTCCAACGTCGATCCATCTTCCATGAGGCCGGAACTACAATGACGTGACAAGGCTAGACCTTGGAGGGAGGCTAAGACCAAGTGTGGAGGTGGGAAGACGTCCATAGCAGCCATGGTAGATGACTAGAACAACTGTTACGTTTTTGAGTTTCCGGAAGTGATGAACATTCAACTTCGAGTCCATATTTGAGTAAGTTATATTCTTCCTTTTCTGCTAAATTTTGGATATCTTATAGATAATATTTTATAGTAGAACATATCAAAGTTTGGGATAAATCCAGCGAGTGGTTTAGGAGGTACGATTTTTCAAAGTTGAGGCAGTGTGCAGTTTTGTTGAATGTTTGCTGGATTTCCTAAGTGTTGAAAAAAATGCTAGTTTTGTGGTCCAGATTTGGGTAAGTTAGACGCCTCCTTTATTGCTGATTTTCGGATATGTTATAGTTGGTATGTCATAGTAGAACATACTGTAATTTGAGAGGAATCCGAGTTACAGTTTAAGAGTTATGGCGTCCCAAAGTAGAGACCTTGAGTAGTTTATAGGTTGTGCTGAAATTTGTCTAAAACTGCTTGTGATCCAATTTTGTGATATAGATTTGATTGAGTTATATTTCTCGGTTAGACTTGAATTTGAAATGTCATAGTTAAGACTTTATAGTATAATATATCAAAATTTGAGAGGATTCCATTGAGAGGTTTAGGAGTTATGATTTTTCAAAGTCGTGGCTGTAAACAGTTTTCTGGATGGTTGCTGAAATATTCTAAGTGTTAGAATAACTGCTTGTGATGCAGTTTTGTGAGGTAGATTTGGAGGGGTTATTGACCTCTTTTGGACTTGATTTTTTGGATATGTTGTTGATGGTTATACAAAGGAGCATGTGATAAAAGTTGAGAACGATCCGTTGGTTTAATCCAGATTTAGGATGTTCCGAAGTTGGGTATAAGTATAGTTTGGTTTAGAAGAGTTGTGTTAGGTTTTAAGTGTCGATCTATCTTATGCGTCTATGTTCTTGTGAGGATGGTGAGCCTAGAAGTCTACGGACTTCTAGTTGACTAGAGTGTTGTTGTTCTTGAGAGGATGTTGAGCCTAGAAGTCTAAGGACTTCTAGTTGACTAGAACATTGTTTGATCCGTGTGCTTTGTGTTGAACAGGCGTTGCGTGTTTTCCCGAGGGAACTTGAGAGTGTGGTTATCTGTTGCGCTTGGAGACTGGTAAGTCCACGGACTTACTTAGCTAGCTTCTTGTATGAGTGTAACGTGTATGAGTGGTGTTTGTTAGTTATGATAAACAACGAAACCGGACTATGCCGACTTTATTATATTACGTAATTGACCCAACTGTATGATAACGGGTCGTGACATCATTTGCCTAGCTCTTGCGAGAGTCTAGGAGGTTCCCTGCGACCAGCCCAGTCAGGTAGACGGTCAGATGCATTAGTATCATTCCTTGTTGGTAAACGGGGATAGGGGCGAGGTTTGGGAATCCCTCGTGTCACAAAATAAGTATCATTAGTAATGACATATCACCTAATTAAAGATAATAAAAGGATTGAGTGTTGCATGTTGATTGTATATGTTGTGTGTATGTGCTTTTACCTTTATACTTATGCGTAGAATGTTAGCTAACGGTATTATACCGCCTTGTAGATGTCTTGCGGGTTAAGACAGTTGTAGAGAGATCCGGAGGGAATGGTCAGTCGGGTCCACATACTCATTTAGTTGGGGACGGGGATGTCTTTTGTTCTTCATATGCGTCGTTTTAGTACCTTTGCTTTGTAAGGCTAATACATATTCTTCATGTATATATTGTTTAAAGTTTTCAAATATTTTTAATATTTTTGTGCCTTGTTGTAAGATCCTAGTAAAATTATTGTCAAACTAAGGTCGGGACCTATTGTGAGGTCCTAACCAGTAGCTCCCTTAGTTCTGAGAATTTGGGGTGTTACAATATGGTATCAAAAGAGTAAGCCCGGGATAGAGGTAGAAGAAGAGTAAGCCCGGGATATTGAGATAAGTCAACTATAGATTGACCAACTTTAGCTGAGGACGTACAAGTGTTGTTTGATATTGACAAGTTATGTATAGATAAGAAGAGATAATTGTGACTGGGGATTTATGAAGTTGCTTTACCGATGCCTTTGGAGGATTTCCTCAAGTAGGCAACGTCAACCTTCTGGGATAAAAAAATGGTATCGAGAGGATTGCGTTAAAGGTTGTTTCTTGATTAGCTTTTGTTTCATAGTTTGGGAAGCCAGTAGCTTTCACTGTTTTGTAACTCACTTGATATCTTTGATTGCAGGCATAAAACGTATTTGATGTTTGTTTTATATAGAAACTCTAAAGTTTAGTACTGGTACAGTAACATAACTTGAGTGTTCTTGCAGGTGTAAGACACCAGTAGAAACTGCTGTGAGGGACGCAAAGTTGTCGTTCAAGGATAAAGATGAAGTGATTCTCGTGGGAGGGTCGACGAGGGTCGACAAGAATTTCTTCAATGCAGGAGCTTGTGAAGAAGATGACAGGAAAAGAGCCTAACTGCATTGTGAATCCAGATGAAGTGGTGACAGAAACACATGTATTTTTTAACTTCCGGTATGAGGATTTCTGGTATGTAAATCCGATATGTAAATTCCGGTATGTAAATTCATACAAGAAACTCATACCAGAAAATTATAAAAAAAATAAAAAGGGACCAAAAAAAAAAAAAAAAAAACTTCTAGTATGAAAAACATTCTGGTATGAACTTTTGATATGAACTTTTGATATGAATTTCTGGTATGAACTTCTAGTATGAACTTTTGTTATGAAAAAATTCTGGTATGAAAACTTTCTAGTATGATAAATAAAAAAGAAAATAAAAAGGCAAAAAATTAAATAAAAAAAAAACAAATTCAGTAATTAAAATTTTAAACTTACACTTATATAACAAATAACAAACATCAATTATTCTTTTTTTTAACATATAGGGGCTAATTATTTTTACCTACCACTAAATGAGAGTGGTAAAAAATTATGGGGTATATTTACTCAACACAAAAACTAAAAAAGGCCTAGTAGGTAAATTTCTTTCAAAAATTATTATCTAACAAAACTAATTATTTGTTTCAAACTAGTTTTACATACAGTCAACCGGTTAGTAGAATCTTAGGGCGATAATGATAGTCTTTACATGCTTCTGGTCGATTTCAAGAATGCTTTTAATTTTGTTGATCGCACTTCTATGATTTTTCAGGTCCACCAGGTTTGCCCCGCTATTTCTTCTTGGGTTGAGTTCTGTTATGCCCGTCCTGCACGTTTATATTATGGTGAGCACGTCCTTTATTCTTGTTGAAGTGTTCAGCAGGGGGACCCTCTTGGCCCACTGCTTTTCTCGCTGGTCCTCCATCCCCTTATCCGAAAAATTTCGGATTGTTGCCGGACGAAGCTTAATTCTTGGTACCTTGATGACGGGACGTTGATTGGTGATACCCTTATGGTTAGTAAGGCACTTGACATCATCAGGGCGGATGGCCCCGCATTAGGCCTTTATCTTAATATCGGTAAAATGGAGATCTTTTGGCCGAAGGTTGATCCGCGTAACTCTGAGCCTGGTGTTTTTCCTGGGCTTATTGCCAGACCGCTTGATGGGGTCAAGTTGTTGAGTGGTGCTGTCAGCCTTGACCCGGCCTTTTGTTCTCGTGTTGCTTTGATGAGGGTTGCGAAAACCAAGTCTTTGATGAAGGCCATTATGAGATTGGGGGACCCCCAGTGTGAGCTTATGCTTCTTCGGGCTTGCTCCGGTGTGTCCCGTCTTTACTTCGCTATGCGGTCTGCTCTCCCCTCTTATTTTTCCGAGGCTATGGGGGTCTTTGATCAAGCCCTGTGTTGTTCTGTTGAGTAGATTGTCGCTGCTGTAAGGGCTGGTTTTGACCCCCTTCAATGGCGTCTCTCTACTTTGCCGATTAGTAACGGAGGACTTGGTATTATGTCTTGTGTTGATACTTTGCAGTTTGCCTTTCTGGCTTCGAGATCTTAGACTCGTAGCTTGCAGAATCAGATCTTGAGGCTTTCTGGTGTTTCAGGTGATGGAGCCGCTTTTGAGACGGCTGCTGCTTGTTGGGTCAACTTCTGTAAAGACTACGACTTATACATGAATGTGATACGCCCAACCCCCCATTTAATGAAGAAATTGGCTGGATGTTATTACAATATCGTGTTTAAGGGTTTTCTGAGGGACTTTGACCTTACGGTTAGGCAGAAGGCCTTAGTTGAGAACTTGAGGCTTCCCTTGGCTCAGCAATGGCTTAAAGCGGTCCCGATTTCTAGTCTTGGTCTGTTTATGAACCCGGCTACCTTTCGGACCGTCGTTAAGTACCGCCTGGGAATCGAGATGTTTAGGGAGGGTTCCTAGTGCCTTGGTTGTGAGAAGGGCATTTTGGACGCTTGGGGTGATCATGCTCTTGCTTGTGCAGCACAGGTTGGTATTAAGCACAGGAATAACATGGTGCGTGATACCATTTTTTATGAGTGTCTTAAGATTGGGATCTCTATTCGAAAAGAGGTTCATACTGGTATGGTTGATGGTGGTGGTAGGGAGTTGCGCCCGGCCGACATCCTTTTCTATAATTGGTTTCAAGGCAAAGACACATGTGTTGACATCATTGGTACATCTCCTTTCTCTTCGCCTGGCCTTTCTAGCTTCATTCCGGGTAAAGCTGTGAGGGTCGCTGCTGATAACAAGAGAAAGAAGTATGCGGAGGTTTGTAGCTCCATGGGGTATCACTTTCTTCCTTTTTCCGTTTCCATGTCTAGCGACCTGGGTGACGACGCGGTGGAACTTCTTAAAAGGTTGGGCTCGGTTGCTAAAGAGTTGCCCGGATATAGTAGAAGTACTTGTTTTATTTTGACTAGGATTGTGTTTACCATTCAGAAGGGATGCGGGGCCCAACTTGTTAGTCGGCTCTCATCCAACGGCATGTAATGTGTTTTACCTTCGATAATAATAATAATGATTATAATAATAATAATAACAATAATAATATTAATAATAATAATAATAATAATAATAATAATAATAATAATAACAACAACAACAATAACTCGATTTTTAAATCTTTGCCGCACCATTTTCAAAAAAAAAATACAGTGGTGTTCTCTTACTCAATGTTGTAATTTAGTCTTTATATTTATAATACATTTATTTACGTAAAATACTAATATGTTTTATATTAAAATTTAATTTACATAAACTTGTTTATATAATCTTTTAAACACAAAAACTAAATAACAAAGTTACATAAATGACCATCTAATTTAACAATTTATTACTTTCACTTTTATATAAATACTTAAATTTTTAAAAAAAATTATATTATCCTTTAAAGTATTGTATAAAACCTGTGAATATGTAGAATGTGAGTTTATATAAATAGATTAAAAAATCTAAGGAAAAATATATTTTGTCAAAATAAAGGCATATAAAACCTTTTTTCCTCAACTCTCTTGTAATACTCTAAATTCTCGGAATTCGGGATGTTACGGTTTAGGACCTCACAATGGGTCGTGACCCTAACTTGAAAACAAGTTCACTGGATCTTGCAACAAG
The DNA here is from genome assembly GCA_033239045.1 of Fagopyrum esculentum. NCBI lineage: Eukaryota > Viridiplantae > Streptophyta > Magnoliopsida > Caryophyllales > Polygonaceae > Fagopyrum > Fagopyrum esculentum. Next base: position 29,725 of record BSUD01000231.1, read on the forward strand.
GTACAAATAAATGTCAAACCAAAATATATAAAATATCAAAAGTCATGAATCCAAAGCAAGGATAAGATTCTCATCCGAGTACTATCAATACAAAGACAAACAACAAGAATATAAAATCTCATATCCCGTCCTATAATTTACGAGACCCCCGGATTACCACTCCGATTGGATCACTCGACAACATCCCTATCTTGCAAGACATCTACAACAAAGGATAAAATTGTTAGCTAACATTCTATATATCAGAATAATGATAACATCACAAGCACACATACAGTAAAACTAAACACATAGCATGCTCACAATCAAACCGGTTATTATCTTTCATTAAGTGATTCACTTTACTAATTCAACTTCTTTAGTGACACGAGGATCTCCCGAACCTCACCTCTGTCCCCTTGTACAAACAAGACTGAATCCGATGCATCTCACCGTTTACCTGTCTGGAATAGTCGCAAAGAACCTCCCATTCACTTGTAGAACTGGACAAGTTGTCACCGCCCATTATTAATTAGGCCAAACCGCGATAAAGGTCGTCCTAACATATTATTATTAACATACAACACACACCACTATTATAGCTAAGCAAAAACACAAAAGTCAGTTAAGTAATCTCAAGGGACTTACTTGTCTCAAGGTAATCCCAGCTATAAAACCACGCTCAGCTTCCCGCACGAAAGTACTCTATGCTTGATCAAACAAGGCACACAAATCAATGACTATCCGACATGCTAGAAGTCCTCAACTTCTACTCTCAATGATATCTACAAGATCATATAACAACATGCTAGAAGGTTCCTATTTCTATTCTCAAAGATGCTCACATGGTCATATAATCATATGATAGGATGTTCCCAATCCTAGTCTCAAGATCCTCACAAGATCAAATAACAACACACCAACTCTACGTTCTCGCAATGCTTCTTCAAAACCACCTAAGGCATTCAAACACGAATGAACTCCCAAACCACTAACTGGCATTTCCACTAGTTACACTAGGTTCCAACTTAGCATGGTGCTACTCTAGAACCGACTAAGACAAAAGGAAAGAAACCACGTACCAAAAGTGGGTACCTACTAGAGGTAAGACGCAACCGCAGGAGAGGAATGAAGCGATCGCGGTGACAAACCTCCAAGACGCCGCGATCACGGAGGTCGAAGGCGCAGTGAAACTATTAAGACGCAACCACGACAAGATTCAGGCGCGGTCGCGGGAGAACTCTATAAACGAACGTCGAGTCGTTCTTTGATGCGCCACTAACCTTCCGTGTCTCCTTGGATGGCTTGGTTCCAATCTGTAATTCCTTACAAGGTTAAAGATACCTTAATTATCTTGTATTCATCCATCATTGCAAGACACGAAAGGGAGGGAAACCAAGACTACATCTTGATTCCAAGGTTCTAATAAAGAAGAAGAAGAAGAAGAAGAAGAAGAAGAAGAAGAATAAGAAGGTTTACTTACCACGTCCAGCGATTCAAAAAAGGCACTCTACCTCATTGGAATACATTCACGTGTGAGAAGTGTAAAGCCGAGGCTTCTTGCCGGAAGGTGAGAGAAAGGGTCGATAGAGGAGATGAAGGGATGAGAAGCAAGAAGGAGTTGAACGTGGATGTGAAAAAGAAAAGAAGAGAGGTGGGTATTCCTAGGGTTAGATGAAGGATGACAAAGATAGGAATGCCGGATTCGTTTCTCCAAAAGGAAACTAAATAAGCGACGGTTATAGAAAGATTCGCCCCGATCTTCTGTCATACCACGACCCCGCGACGCGGTTAAATGGAAACTCCCTATAGCACCAGAATAAATTTTCGGTTGTTACATGATAGCAAGAAATATGACGTAGTTTAGATGTGCATACAGATAGTTTTTCCCTTTCTTTTGAGTACATGAAAATACATTCATAACATTTATTGAGCATATTCACCTATTATCTTGGAATTGAGATCTACACAAACTTTGTTGTGATTTTAGGTGAATTGGCGTTGAATGGGAGTATTAGTCGATGTGGAGCTCATTAGGAAGCATTGGAAAGTCATAGGAAGGAGTATGAAGTGAAGCAAAGGAGAAAAGCATCGAAAAGGAAGAACCACAGCCAAGAAGGAAGTTCCACGGCCGGGGTTTTGGTATTTCTTTGAATTTCACATGTGGAAAGAAAGATCGAGAGTCATCACGGGACAAATCACGGCCGTGGTTTTGTGACGTCACCCGTGGTTTTCTTCGGAAAAGACCATTCCGTTATTGTCACATCAGCAAGAAAGGAGGAAGCCTTTAGACCTAATTTTATCTTATAAAAGAGGTTGACGGCTGCATTTTTTGAGACGGCTTATACACTATACGATTGGATTCACTTATATACTTCGGATTTCTCTACGTTCGAGATTGGATTGCTTTACCATCGGAGGAGATTGAAGAGCTTTCTTGATCCCGCCTTGGAGATTTTGTGAGATTTGTCTTTGGATTTGATATTTGTCCTTAAGAACACATATTTTGGGATTATAGGTTGTTTAATTCATTTATTGATTTTTGAAGGTTGATTATTAGATAGGATGATTGTTGGCTAAACCCCCCCTGCGATTCTAGGGTGAAGGGTTGGTGGTTGTGGTATAGATGATGATAGATTGAGCCTTTACAGATCGGACCGTGAGAGTTGTGAGACGAAACCCACAAACGAGGTTTTCCACGGTCTGTTCTTCAGGAACCACGACCATGGTTTCCCAAGATCTACCCGTGGTTTCCTCTGTTTTGTACGTTTTGCTTTTGCCTTTACCTAAAGTTAAAGATTGCCTAATCCTACCTTTGTTAACCCTTTCTTAGCCTTGCTTGGTTATGCAACTGCGAGGAGAGAGAAGACGGGGAGGTGGGGGAAGGAGTTGGCGTGAAAGGTGAGGAGTTGAGTGGTGTCATAGGGAGAAGAGGAGGGTGAGGTCTGAGGTGATAGGGAGCAGAGGAGGGTGAGGGGTCGAATGCAACAGAGCTGCAAGTGAGGAGCCGGGTGTTGGTCACTAGGAAGAGAAGCATCCATCAGGGAACGAAGAGGCGCTTGAGTCAAAGAGAAGAAAGAGAGAGAAATAAAAAAAGAAAAGTAAAATAATAATAAAAAGAAAAGAAACAATAAACTCGATCTAAAGAAAATACTGGAACGGAATTTTTGGTTCGGAAAACCTCTTCAAAATTTTCCAAAAATAAATAAAAATACGGAATATATATATAAATTAAAATATATAAACTCATAAAATTTAATTTCCAATGTGAAAATACCCGTAGAAATATTTAGGTTATTAAATTATCGATAAAAGTCGGAAAAATAAATATCGAAAACGCTCCCAATAAGCGGGGCATTACATTGGTATTGAGAGTATAATCCTATCCTTAGAACCTCTTCTTGATGAGAGTCAACATCCGTTAAATAAAATTCTTTGGGTGAAATAAAAGGATGTTGGAACTTCACCGTACGATACCTACCTTAGACATATACCGTTGTTATCCAGCTTTGTCCGTACATATTCTTAGACATCTTGAATCGAACACCGCAACCGGATACATGGATCTTTAGAATCACCATTCCAAATTATTATTACATCTATATTCTTTACATTGATCATTGTTTTGCTTGATATACAAGTTAGACTACTTTTGCTGCTTTGTTCTCACTGATTCCTTGAAATCGACTCTGGAATATCAGTCCATACTACGATTGATCCGTACACTGCGGATTCGCTATCGTTAGGCTTAATTCTTGGATATAAATTTAAAGCTTATTTGCGCACACACCTTTTGGAGCAAACAGCTGCATGCCTATATTTCTGTTTCGTTTTCTCCTTTCGTTCTTCATTTTCATCTTCTCCAAGAATCAAGTTCAAACCTTGATTCTTGTTTGCATCTCCGTTGTTGATGTGTTGCTATTCTCAATCTCTTTTGGTTGAGTCTTGACGTGGTTGGATCAAAGGTTCGAGCTTTGGATCCCTTGCTGAGAGTTTTGTCGACAAGAAACCCCGACGGCGTCTTCTGTCGAAGATCCGCCCCGCGCCTGCATAGAGACGCCCCTACAGATTTCCTCCCTGCTGCCCCTGCGCCTTTACCCAGCCACACCCGCTGTTTCTTCTGCAGTAACTCCCGTTCTTGTGAGTTGCTTCCTTCCTTGCTTTTCTCGTCCCTTTTCTTGATTATTATGGATGTTGTTGACCACCTGAGTATGCTTTTAGACTAAGGTTGAACCCTTAGCTTGTGGAGATCTCCTAGAAGTCATTGAGAATAGAAGTTATAGACTTCTAGCAACCGTTTCGTTCGTGATTCATGATGCTTGTGTGAACATGTTTTCCTTGCTCCTTTCCTAAGGGAAACTGAGTTGTTCTCTGAGTTGTTGTTGAGCTTTGAGATTACCTTCGAGTGAGGTAAGTCCCTTGGACTTACTTAGCTTCATTCCGTATGGTTTGAGTGTTTTGGCTTGTTTGCGTTGTTTATTGTTTAGAATGGATAACCAAAATAGGATTCACCCTTTTATAATCTTAACTGGCTCAAGTGTATGATAGCCTGGCGGTGACCACTTGTCTAGTTGTTCAAGAGACTAGAATGTGCTCTTGCAACACAGGCTCGTAGGTAACGGATAGTACTGATCTATTCCTATTGGTATACGGAAGCGGATGCGAGTTTCGGGAGATTCTCGTGTGAAAAAAGAAGTTGAATTAGTAATGGATAACTTAATGAAATATAATAACCGGTTGTATGTGAGCATGTTATATGTTTACTTTACCTTATGTGCGTTTGTGCCTTTACGTTCTTTCTGATATCTAGAATGTTAGCTAACGGTTTATATCAATGTCGTAGATGTTCCACAGGTTCAGGATGTTGCTTAGTGATCCGGATGGTGTGGTCAGCCGGATTTCGCATACATTATAGGACGAGATCAGGTTTATGTTTATGTTGTTATTTTCTCTTTTGTTTTGAACTCGGTTGCGAGTCTTTTACGCTTTCTTTTGTTTAAAGCCTTGGTTTTATATTGAGTTTTGGTTTTCATTTGTATGTGCCTTGTTGTAAGATCCGTTATGCCGTTGCTACTCTGAGGGTCGGGGCCATTGTAAGGTCTCAGCCCGTAACGCTTCGAGTTCCCAGAACTTGGTGTGTTATAAGATCGAGAATTATTTTGGATGAAGATGAAGTTGAAAGTGAAGTTGAAAATGGGAATGAAGTTGAAGCGGATGAAATGAATTATTTTGTTTTGGTGTTCGTTGGAAAGAAGATTATTAAGATGATGAAGTAAATTACTTACGGTACGAAATAAATTATTTAAGGTTTCAAAAGATTATTAAAATTAGAATGCTATTACAAACAACATTGATAATTGACCTCGATACACACATACGGTGTATATTTAACTTAAAAAATCTTTTTAAATAAAATGAAAACACCTAAAAACTTAATAGAAGATACACGCGGCTTTGTATTCTTAGTATAGACATACACCTAATGGATATATATGTTTATCCATTCATATCCGCCGAAGCTCATTTGATGAGAAAAAGTCTCAAATTACATATTTCATTACATAATACTCAAAATTATGAAAAATAGATCTCAATCATTAATTGTTCTAAACGGTTTAGATAGACTTATTAGAAAATTCCCGGCAATATATACTAGGAGATGATCCGGATTTTCCAAAAAAAAAAAAACTTATCATAATCAGAATTTATATAACAATCTTCCGGCCTAGTCAGATATGGAATGAAGTTTTATAAAATAAATAAATTTTATCTTGAGATTTTTGTATGTTTCCACTTATGTTTTTTTAATAGAGGAAAGGGATAACATTGGAGCTCGTTTGGTACAAATTTTATGGAATCAGGGATTTGATATATCTTACTAAAAAGATTACACTTGGACCAAATGTTTAGGATCCAATCTAGAAGTTTCCGCGGATATCCTATGTGAGAAGGTAAAATGGATTGGATATCCGAAATTGGATATCCAGATGATTTGGATACAAGAATTTGTAAAGACTGTAATATATATAAATTTGCACTGTAAAATCTGCATTGTAAAAACTGCACTATAAATTTGCGCTGTAAAATCTGTAAAATGGGCAAGTTGAAGATTTTGAACTATAAAATTTGCACCCACTAAATCATACTTTCAAACTAAAATTGTAATGTTTAAACTTCAATAACATTCATCAAAAAATCAAACACGATACCCAAAATAGAAGCAAAATGATCAAATTTGCATTGCAAAACAACAACAAAATGCACAAAAATCTACATTGCTAAACATAAACGAAAAGTACACCGAAACAAGGTTGCAAAACAATTACAAATAAAAATACTCCAAAATTACATATCAAAATGATCAACATTTTCATTAAGTATGAAGTCCGGTTGTTGGATACTCAAGTCTTTCATCCCTACAAAATTTAAGAGAACATATATAAAATATTAATATGCATGAATATGAAAAAGAAGTAAAATAATTTTTTTTATAAATGAAAAACAAACTTGATTCTATTAATTTTTCCAATGTAGCCAATTGTTCATATAATATTGTGGGTTATTTATTCCCATACTCCTAATCTTGTGTACAAATAAGGGGTTTCACCATCTTTAAAGTTAAAGATATACGGAAAGAGACAAGGGCACACCCTCCATCTCATAAAAAATGGAGTGTTACGTGTAACTGAATCTTCTAAATATTTCTCCATCTCAGTTTTATTTAAGTTGTTATCAATAGCCCCGATCTCCAATTGAAATTGTGAAGTCAAATGGTTAGAAAAACTTTTATCTTTACCTTGAACACTAGGACTAGAATACAAATCCATTGTAGAAGAACTAGAAGATGATGTTGGTTGTTGACTCACTAGAGGTTGTACGATGGAACAAGCATACACATTAAACAATTCCTGAATAAAAAACTTCAAATTCAAAGATAGAATTTTTAGCTCGCATCATCATAATTTCTCTTCACAAGCCAATTCACATATCCCATCTTCCTCCTTGGGTCAAGAAGCAAGGTGACAAACAAGAAATAATTGATATTATAAACATCTCCCCAATAATTATCATGTTTCAGCTTCATTTGATGTGTCATTCTTCTATGACTTTCATCTTGACTGTTAATGCAAGCCTCAAAAATCACTAAACCAATAGCAAAAGCATCATGCACACATTCATTGTAGGTTATATAAGGTGAACATGATAATGTCAAAATAGCAACATAGAAGATTGACAAGATGGGCAAAAAGCTTCTGATTTTTTTTTCCAATCCTCATCATTTAGAAGATCACCCAACTTTGTAAGATCTCTAACTCATGCAAAATCCTTCATTAACAAATTATCTAATGCTTTATTAAATTTCAATGCATATTCAAGCATCAAAAAGGTTTACAACCAAGTTTAGGATATGAGTCATACATCTAATATGCAAATACTTTCCATCTACAATACCTAGTTCCTAGTTATTGGGCATCTTCCTAAAGTAATGAACAACTACATCAAAACTAGCATTTTCAACTGTCACATACATTACCCTTTTAATATCCCAATTAGTTAAACACTTTTTTACTCCTCTACTAAACAGTATCCTCAAATGACCAACTAGAGGGCATAAATTAATAATTCTATTGTGCATAATAAAACCAGCATCGATAAAGTGAGCAATCAAGCACATATAATTCAAGTTTTGTGCAGAAGTCCATGCATCAGTTGTAAGACTAACTCGAGAAGACAGTTGCTTAACAAATCTTTCATCTTTTTTCTCTCCTCAATAAAGAAGCTATAACAATCTCTAGTAATGGTAGGACGTGTTGGAACACGAAAAACAAGATTGATAGTCTTACAAAAGTTACGAAATCTCTCACGCTCAACAAAGATAAACGGCAACTCATCAACAATAATCATTTGAGCTCGAGACTTCCTAACAGTTTCTTGGTCAAAATGCCACAAAATGGAACATAAACAATATCTTGCATACCACTACTACCCACAAAAATTGTAGTAGTAAGTTCTAGCATGTTTTGACTTATATCCATATTTGAAAGAATTTTCTTATACCTCAAAAGATGATTATACAAACAAATATTTCCATTTTTAGATGAAGATCCAATCATTGCATTAAAATGTTTTCACTTAATATATATATATATATATATATATATATATATATATATATATATATATAGACTTATTATAAGTGTATGAATATATATTCACAATTTTAAAAATTATATTGTATAATACAATTTGAGTTGAATTTTTAATTAGGTCAAAATTCGTTGATACCATTGAGGAAGATAAATTGATTTTGTGAACAAATCCTAAAACCTTAAAAAAAATTACAAAATGTGAAGTGACTAAATATATGAAGAAAAGGTATCATAGTTAAAAATAACTTTGTAAACATCATATTGAAGAACTAACTTGAATGAAAATTGAATTATAAGTCGTGTTTCCATTGTTAAAGAAAGATAAATCGATATTATAATGAATATAAAAATTGAAGATAAAAAAAATTTTAGATGAAGGTAAATGGAAAATGATAAGAAATGAAAATTTGACAAAATTTTTACATAAGATTTACTTTTTATGAAAACTATACGCGAGCCTATAAACTTTTTAAATTTTAAACTGTTATTTAAAAAATAGACTTTTATACTTTAGTTAAGCTCAACTATTTGTAAAAAAAATAAATTTCTAATGTAATTTATAATATCTAAACAAAATATTTTTTTCCCAAAATACAGATATTTTTACACAATATTTTTCCTAAAGGATATGAAAACATTAATTTCATGTTTTAATTAAGGTCAACTTAACCTATAACAAAATTTCTATAGATTAATGTTTAGTATATATAGTACATAAAAAAATAACAATATAAGATTTTTTTAAAAATTCGCACAAGGTGTGAACATTGGACTAGTTGATTTTTAAATGACTCAATTCAATTTCTGTATTTGAAGAAAAAAAAAACAAAAAGAATCAGAACGAGTCATTTTAGGGAATGAATGATTTCAATATTTTTCATTCCCTTTGTCTTTGAATTTTTATTCTAGAGGATTGTGTAATTCTAACCGGTCATTAATTGATTATGGACAAATCGGAACATCTAGCGTTAATGTATTTCCAACTTAAATATTTAATTTACGTTATTAAACAAACACTATGATTGAGGAATCAAATAAGGTCATTTCTCGTTATATTCCAATTCTTAATTCTCACCGGATCATTTGACGCATACCAAATGAGTCCTTAATTCTCACCGGATCATTTGACGCATAATCAATAATGGCAGAGTGAGTATTGGTGGACAGAATTTCAATTTAAAATTTTCAATAAAAAAAAAAACAAATGTTTGCCAAACATGTGTTAAGGTAAAATCTAGATTTTAATTTGTCGAATAATCTACAAACTATACCAAATAAACCATAGGTGGGAAATATCTTATAATTTCTTCATAAAAAGTTTTAATTTGTAGGGCTATCTAATATTGAGAATTTGATTGACCTTTACATACGAAATGGGTTGGGCATGAGGAGATGTATGTAAGCCAATACGTAGCAGCCGAAATGAAGGTGAGTCGTCATTAGGGGTAATTTGGTCAGAGTAATAATGAGAGAGAGAAGATAAGCACAAACCCTTTGGCCCTTTATCTCTATAAACTCCAATCCTACGCCAATTCATATATTTATCCCCCCAACGCTCTCTCTTCTACTCTTCTTTCTCACCGCCTTCCACTCCCCCCAAAAATCCTCCCTTTTCCCTCTTCACTTTCATCAAAAGCACACCCCTCAAAACAGGGCACTCTGTTCTGTCAAACTGGCGATCGATAATGAGGAGAACGCTGTCAAGCTCAACCACCGCAGAATCATGGTATTCTTTCATCTGGGTTTCTCTTCTTTCACTCATTTTTTGTGTTTTCGTTTCTCATTTTCCTCTAATTTTGATTATGTAATGTTTGGGGGAAAACAGGGTCCTGAAGATGGGGATAATCGGTGGCCGCCATGGCTTAAACCTCTTTTGAAAGAGAGATTCTTTGTGCAATGTCATTTACATGCTGATTTTCACAAGAGTGAATGCAATATGTACTGCTTGGATTGTATGAATGGCGCTCTTTGCTCTCTTTGTCTTTCTCACCACAAGGATCATCACGCTATTCAGGTATACTAATTAAAGATCTTTTAATGGCGGAAAGTCCAAGCTTTCCCTCTTCTGCTTCAATGCCTTGACATTACTTACATTTCTGCTTTTTTCTTCTGTAAAACCCCCTTTTTCCCAATCCACCCACTTTCTGAATTTTTCTGCAAATTCGTTAAGCATTAAAGTCCTGTAAATCTCTTAACATTGATTTTTGGGGATTTGGTTTGGCCCCCCAAATCAGGTCAAATTGGGTTAGCATCCATGTTTCCTAGAAATTCATTGAACCTACCCCTTTTCTTCCCTTGTAAGCATTGCCTCTCATCCTTTCTTTGTCTATATTACATTAATTTCAATTTATTTGCTCTGTAAACTGAACAGATTAGAAGGTCAAGCTACCATGATGTCATAAGGGTGAACGAGATTCAGAAAGTGCTCGACATAACCGGCGTTCAAACATACATTATAAACAGCGCTAAGGTTGTTTTCCTCAACGAGCGCCCTCAGCCTAGGCCCGGTAAAGGCGTCACCTACACATGTGAAGTCTGCGAACGCAGCCTCGTCGATTCTTGCCGCTTCTGCTCTCTGGGTTGCAAGGTATGAACCCGAAACCCAAACCGGATACCTGAATCCCCTCTTTCTTTGAATCTGAAATTGCATTGAATGTGAATGTTGTGTAGATGGCTGGGACATCAAAGGAGTTGGAGAAGAACGGAATGGCGATGGAATACACAGACTCGTACAGCAACAACAGTAGCAGCAGCAACAGCCATAGCCATGGGAAGAAGATTGCAGGGAAGAAGAAAGGGCATAATAGTAATTTGAGTCCATCAACACCGCCTCCAATTGCAATGGGGTTCAGGAGTATTAACAAGAGAAGGAAGGGCATTCCTCATAGAGCTCCTCTAAGCGGAGCTGCAATTGAGTACTACTAATTACCATATGGACCTTAATGTTAGCGTGTAATTACGTTGCAATGGCAGCACCTCGAAAAGGCCACAGCATTAGCAGCGAAGTTTGCCCCCATCTGTCTATGTAGCTTTATGCTTTGTATATAGACCAATAGGATTACAAAGTTGGACAAGAAAACAACGGTGGATAAATTAGTATGTTTTTAGTCATAATAATAATGGATTGCCTTTTTTCTTAGTGTTTTTTGGTGTAAATCTTATGTATTTAAGAAAACAAGTGAATGAAATAATATTATGTTTTATATTTATTTATGAATATGACGTCTTGTGTAGGCGTCATCATATATAACGCACAAGTGGCTGCTTTGTGGCCAAGTTGATAAAAATGTGATAACAACATAATGTTTAATTACAAATTGTGATTTCTCTTAATAGAAGGTACGTGTCAGTTAAGTGACGGAGAGCATAAATGAAGTGGATAACAACACTAGTCTCGATTAAGCTTTTTTAAAGCTTGTCTTTTTACACAAAATACAAAGTGGTTCATTCATTAGGAGATGAAGAGAGTTTTGTCTTAGCTTCAAGTTTTTTATTTTAGGAGTTTTTAAATTACTTGACCTAAAAAAATCGAATTTGGCCAAACATTTTACGTTATTGAACTCGTGAGATTGTGAATATTGACGAGTATGTAATGTAGTTTTTACCAAATGAAATTAGGTGGTTAGTTGGAGACGAAATACCAAATTAGTTATGTACTTATATAGTTGTGACAGCCTGTGAATTGTGTACGAAGAAGAAGAAGAAGAAGGGGATTTGTTTTATGTTGAAGTTCCGAAAAGGGCAATTTCTTTGTTGTGGGGAAGCATTGACTAAGATAGGAGAGTCAAAGAAAGCCGTAAAAGTTAAAATGTTTTGGAAAATTGCAAATGAAGACCTGGTGAAGTAGATTCTTGCAAGGGAAGGCAGTAGGAAAGGTCGATTTGCAATTCTTCACCTAACTTATTATGTCAAGTGGGGCCCATTAAGAATCTACTGCTCCTCGAGTTGTAACATGATAACTCGAGAAGACCCATCAACTCCACGTGGGTCCACACGTGGCATAATGTGAGCGGCTGCTAAGTAGCTCTCCTAAAACATGACCCGACAAACCCGAACGGGCGAACCCGAAAATGACATGGACTAGATAAAATCTAACGACCCGAGTTAACCCTACAAAAAAGTAACCTTGGTGATCTACAAGCATTTGTTATAATTAGTACACAAACTGATAAATCAAACTTAATAAAAATTGAGAAAGTATTTACCAAATAAAGGGGTTGGGATGATGAGTTCGATTCAAATAATCGTTTGGCCCTTTCTATTTTATTGAAAATTTACGGTCTCCATTGCAAGTATTGATACAACACTCTATTAAAATTAAAATAAAAGTGAAATTTGTGTGAGAAGTACAATAGAGATTCAAATCATTCATTCCTAACGAATTGCTAAATATAGAGATTAAAATCCTAAGCAAATTAGTATTCATTGAACAAGTAATCACTGACCAGTAAATGAACTTATAAGTTATAAGTGTAAAACATGAAAAGCCTTCGTATACAACTACTTATAAGTGTTGAACATGAAAATTCTTCATAGACTACTTTGGGATGGAAACCTAACCGCAATAAATTAATTCTTAAAAGAACTTATAAGATAAATAAACTATAATTAGTGACCACTAACCTATAAGCAAGTATAATTCATTTCTGCCACTTAACTTTTCAATGCAAGCACATCAATTAATAATATTTACTAACTTATAAATTAACCAGTAAATAAAGTTATAGACATGACTTATAAGATATAATTAGTGACAACTAACCAATAACAACTATAATTCATTTTCTACCACTAACTTTTCGATAAGCATGTCGATTAATAATATTCACTAAATTATAAATGAACCAGTAAATGAAATTATAAACATCACTTATAAGCTATAATTAGTGGTCACTAACCAGTAAGCAAGTGTAAACAAATTATAATGAACTTATAAAAAAAGACACATTCGGAGAACTAATATATGAGCATACACGAGACTAAGATCGAGGATTAGAGGAGAACTCGGTACGCGCCATCAAGACGCATTCGGAGAGAAGACGCAGACGGAGAACAAACTACAGACGGAGAACTCGGAGAAGAAGAAGAAGAAGAAGAAGAAGAAGAAGAAGAAGAAGAAGAAGAAGAAGAAGAGGTCGGTAGTCGGCTTGATGCTCCTAGCGATAAAGGAGAAGTGTAGTGATGCGGGACCATACTTAACATCTCCCACTATAGATAGAAGCATCACTAGATCAAGAGTAAGAGTCATTCAATGTTGACTTGATATTGATTTCCACATACACTGTGAGATACTCGTAACTTCGTATATGAAGTTCGTGTTTTATTCATTTCTATTCAATAAAAAAGAGAGCATTTGATTGAATCGTTGTGATTCCTTGATAGGTTTTTCTTGTGTGTGTTAATCTTTTTAAAGATTGATGCTACTAGTCAAACTAGTCCTTGCTTATGCTTGTCCTAATTTGAAGGCTTGTATATGGTTGAAGAAGGAATGATTAAGGTAATTCTTTGTTGATGGGCTTGATCTAATTGATCAAGGTTCTTTGCAAGTTTATATCTTGGTTCTATCTTTCTATATTTCTATCAAATTCATTTCATTATCATCTTCTTTATCTTACCATTATCATCCATGACATTCATGTTCCCGTTCTCTGAGTTTTTACAAATCTCGGCCTTATCATACCAAATCTCCCCCGAGACTTGCTTCTATCGAGATTTTCGTGGACTTCAATCTAGATCGGGAAACTGCGGCATCAACCCCGCATCAAAGTGGTATAAAAGCCAGTCAGTTGAGGTTCAACTCAGCCATACATCACGGTTTGAGTATTTTTATTTAAGTCTTTTTTTAGTCATATAAAATTAAGTATTTTATCGTTTTCATCTTTTATGAGATTATTTGAGCATAACGTTCTTTGTCCTGTGTCTATTAAAGAAGAGAGAACAACCATAGCCAAACACAAGCCAACCAAACCCACCGTGAAACCTCGTCGGAAAACCTATCGCCGAGATTCCACTGCTGAGCAAAATCTCGCCCGAGATTTTGGAAGATTTGGCCGAAGTTTTGTGTTAACGACAATATCGTTATTTTCTCTCCAAATCCAATCAGATCTAAAAATATAATTGGATTATATCTTCTCAACTCTATCATATCAAGCTGCCATATGAAGGAGGAAAGAGATCTACAATTTTTAATCGATTTTTAAGATCGTATCTAGTAGGTGAAATCTTATCATATCTTTCGAAGCCTAACCGAATAACTCTTCAATATTTCGACTATATCCTCCATCCAACAACTATATATTCTTTTCAATCCTTGGATACACGTTCCTACCATATCAAAACTCCTCTCTTCACTTCACCTATATTTTATATCATCGATTATACCCATAGCTTGCAGATCGGTGAAAAGGAAAGAAGAATAGTCGAGACAAGGAGGTTAAACCCGGAGAGTGGTTTATCTTTGGGAAGTTTTGGTGAAGCCTTTTAAGCGAGAGTTGTTGCAATCCAAGTGTGTATATACAAAGAAGGCGTCAAGGAAGAAGCTTACCCCAAGCCCCAACCAGTTCCCATCACAAAAACCTTGCCTTTTGTCAAATCTTGGCCCCTGGTGAAGAAATCTCACCCGAGTTTTTGAATGAGACTTTCCACTGTCGAGATTCAAACCTAACCAGCTATCTCTCTCTCTAATTGCTCAAGTGCAAGGTAAGTAAAGCTCTCTTCTTAGTCTCTTGTGAGTCTATTTCTTGTCTCTTTCTACTCTAAACACATGGAGTCTATTTCTTTGGGTGTGTTAGTTAGTATCTATACTTTCTATCATACTAGTTGAGTCTACTTGCAATAATTTTTACTTTGAGTTAATCGTGTGAAGAGAACTCCAACGTCTGTTTCGTTAACTATATTTCAACACAAGAACCTTCATCCAAAACGAAGTTGACAACTTGAGTCATCCAAGGGGTGTTCTAGTTGAAGCTAGTCATCAATTTTAAAGGAGTACTAATTCATCCAAGATAATTACATAAAGTTAGCTTGAGATATCACAACAAAACGTGAGTGTGAGAGAAAACAAGTAAGGAGTTTTCATTTTCACTAACTTTACGAGTTTGCTGTTACTTTGTGTGATTGTACAGGATGTCATGGTACAATGGTCCTAAAAGTTTACAAATAAGTGGAGTAAATAGTCCTGAGGCCCTAGACATGATGAAACAACTCATGGTTTCTCTTACAAACCTAAACGAGAAGGTAGGAACATTGAAATCTCTCCACATTAGAGAATTTCGTCCCCTAGTGAGAAATCTCATCCGAGATTTAGACCGGGATTTGCCGCAGTCGAGATTTGATCGTTCTGTTTCTCAGCCGAGATCCAAGTATGCAGTTGGTGGAAGTATACGTGTACCACATAGAACCACAACCCTAAAATTACCTCAAAGAGTCCATTATGAGCAAGATATGAGATGTTCAAATACTCGTTATGATACATCTAACATTCCCATTTTATTGATGATTTTCAGGGATTCGAGGATAGGAATGACGAAGGCATGTGAAGAGACTGTCCTCGACGTAACCATCATCCAAGAAGAGATCGAGACTTGGAATCTCGACCCCAGTTTCCCGCCTCAGTGCCGAGATCCCAACCGAGATCCAAGATGGAAAAAGTGTGTAGCGAAGTGATCTCATCGGAATCATGAGTTCTCCCAACCCGGAGAAAGGAACCATCAGTTGAGGTTATCACAACTTTAAAGATAAGTGATTCTAGACCCTCTACTTCTATGCTTATTGAAACAATTACGCATGAACCTGAATTGGTAGATGATATTGATTGTGATGAGCATGAAATATATGGTAATGAATTGTATGCACATGAATTCGATTTGGATGATAATATTGAGTGTAAAGAGCATAATCATGGAGTGAATGATCTTGAGCTAGATGTGAATAAATTTGAGTTAGAGTGTATTAAGTCTCATGATTGTCTATTACCTCTACGTTAGTACATTCATCCTTGGATTGTTCTTTAGATTGTTCTCTAGAACAATTACCTAAGGAGATACCTTTTTCTTTGCCTTTAATGGAAGACATAAAGCATTCCAAACCCCCTAGGATCAAATTGAAAGAGAATTGTGTGGTGCAATCTCGAGTTGTGACATTGATATATCCTTCTAGGAGATGCATTAAGGATGAGATAGTAGTACCAACATCTATGGAGTTTGCTAATCCTAGGATTTTCCGCTCATGTCTATCCTTGAATTACTATCACTTTATTGATGATTAGTTTCCCTCAACCTTTGTTAATCTTGCACCGTTGTCCATAAGGAAGCGAGTGAGTTTATTGTAGGATTGCAAGTTTAAAAAACATCAAGAAGAAGGGAAAGGACAAAGTCTATGTACTAGAGATTGCGGATGGTTATGGTGAAGATAATCCTACCATGATCAGAGCATAACCTCAACATAATATGGAGAAATCTTGCCCCAAGAGAGGTAAATCTCGCCTCGAGAACCAAAATCTCGCCCAAGTACGCATAAACTTCATCCTAGTGCTAAATCTCGTCCCAGTGAAGGAGTTTCTTGCCCAAGATTCCAAAAACCTCGCTCCAGTGCATCTACATCTGGCCCAGTGAGATATCTCGTCCCAGTGTTGATTTTTCTCGACATAATGGTGATATCTTGACAAAGCTTTCAAGGATTGTTATTGCTTCTAAGCAAGAACTATCCAATGAGAATTTATCCATAAACGTTGTTCCTAGATGTTTGGACTGAGAGTTAACCATGTTAAAAGGAGGTAACTTCTTTAGTCTCTTGGTTGATAATTTGAGAATCACTTGTCTAATCTTTACTAAGTGTGATTATAATTCCAATTTTCTTGTTTGGGATGTTTAGAAGATGGTTACATTATTTATTTTCTAGTGATAGCACATTGAGGCATTTACGTGTTGTTGTTGCACATGTTGATTTGGGTAACTTTCTAAAGCATTATATATTCGAGGACTCTAGGACTAAGTTTAACTTGTTTGGAGAGTTCTTTATTAAGTTTGACCATGTGTGCATATCTAGTTGTTACTTCAAATTTCATCTTAAGGATAAGTCATTTATCGTTGATAAAGGTCATTTTGAGAGGTACAAGTGTTGTGCTAGGTTGAGCACATACGATTATGGACCACATGTGCTTGAGGATATTGTTCGTGCTTCTAGAGAATATTTGAAGAATATTATGAGCATATCTAGGTGTGTATTTCATGACCTATGTTGACCCTTGGAGTTTATTTCCATTTGGTTGTGGGACATTAGTGTGAGCTTACTTGAGGAGTTAGCTAGACCTAAGAAGGAGAGAAATTGCATCTTTAAGGTTGTAGTGTTATCTCCTATTAATGTTTCTTACTCTAGGAGTTTCCACCCCTATCTAGCCTTAAACTATCATGACTATGTAGTTGTTTTCCTTAACATTCTTCGATCTTATACCGTTGTCTTTGGAGGAGCGAGTAGAGTTTATTGCGGGAAAACAGGTGGACATTGTGAAGGAGTTGCATGAGGAATCACACAAGAAGCTAGAGGAAAAAGGGACGCCAGTGGCGGCCAAGGCTAAACAAGTTCGTAAAGAGTTGCTACTAATCTAGGAGATTTAGTTTGATTGCATCTAAGAAAAGTGAGGTTCCAGGAGTATTTCCAGTTTTCATCGTCGAAGACGAGATATAAACCTCAATTAGAAATCTCGGCCCCTCCAATGAGAATCTCGGGCCGAGATATTGACCGAGATTTGCTACTGATGCAAATTTTTGTGGCAAGACTTGTGCAAAGTTCAGGAGGCCATCCAAAAAAGAAGAGTAAACCGGGGTTGTCACAACGAGGATACTTGAGTCCTTATGAGACTAGTGATGAGCATGGTGTGGATTCGAGGACGAATCCTTTTCAAGAAGGAAGTATGATGCGAGACCATCCCTAACATCTCCTATTATACATAGGAGCATCACTAGATCAAGAGCAAGAGTCATTCAAGGAGAGGTTGCTAGCATTAGTGATTTATTTATGACCATGTTGTTCGCTCAAAAAGTGTGTGCGTCAAAGTCTTAAATTTATATCTAGAACTCAAAGCAAAGCGAACCCGCAGTGTACGGATCAGCTGTAGTGAGGTAAGAATTCCAGAGTCGAACTTAGGGATTTGGTGAGAGTAAATTCAATTTCAATTATCTAGCGAAAAGTGTGAAAAGATTTTGTGATCAAATAAGGGTAGAATGATTCCAAGGATTCAAGTATCCGATTTCGGATTTTGATTCAAGACACTTTTATAGATATAGGACAGAGTTTATATTGCCAAGATTATGTGTTCAAAGGTAGGTATCGTACGGGTGAAGTTCCAAAACCTATATGATTAATCTAAAGATTCTCTCTATAGGGGTTGTTGAGGATGCAATATAGAAAGATCTAAAGACAAGAATTATGTTCAAACTAACTATCTAAAACTCCAGGATATGACTCTCCAAAGTAAAGATTAGAAAGCACACTTAGAATCTTAATAAAGGATGTTGAGTCTCTTTATTACCCAAATCTTGAAATCTTAATCTATTAAACGTAGAATCAGGTTTGAAGTGTCTTCATACATTCAATTAGAGGGTAAAAAGGTTAATCAAGGTTGGGATTTAGGCAAGGATTAGTTTTGGTTAAAGATTGATTCAATTAAGGTTCGTCAGAAGAATAAATCGGGCTGTTCATAAGAAAATCGGCCGATTTACTTCAAGAACAGTCCGATTTTCCTGTTGTCGCAAAACTAAAATCTAAACTCTCAGGGTCCTAATGTTTGAATGAGTTCAGTCTATCATCATCTAAACCTTAATCATCAACTATTCTCCCCAGAATCACAAGAGTTTTAGCCAACCATTTTCAAAATCGAATCAAATTAAAGATTGAGTGAAATATCGCAAAGAAAACCGAATCTTGAATAAAAATTCAATAACTTTCAAATCTGTAAACCAATTTCGAAACTAACAAACGTATCTCTCAATTAACTCAATATCGTGTTCAAAAATCACAAAGACTTCAATGGAATACATAAATCTCACAAATAAGAATCAAGATTGGCTTCCCGGTAAAAGTTCTTCAATCCTTCTCCAAGAATCTCCAATTTCTCTCAAACGTGTAAAGATTTCCCGCTGCGGCCTCCCCGTTTTCGTTCCTAGGGTTCTCCTCTATAGTTTCTTGCAAATGGGCTGTTTGGCAAAACTCTCCTCTAGCCTAAAAGAATTGGGCTTTGTGTCGTCTTTTCATTTGGCCGAAAAACAAAAGAAATCAACCCAGCCGATTTATACACAAAACCGTTCGATTTCTAGGGTAGAAAATCGTCCGATTTATATGCATATTGGCACGATTTTCTTCAACAAAAAGTGCTCTTCTTTTGGCTCGTCTTCTATGCTTCTCCTTTGCAATTCCTTAGCTCTTTGTGATCCCTTTGAAACTCCTTTAGCTTCCTTAACATCCTTAGATGCTCCTTGCTCCGCTTTTGCTTCCAATTCCACTCCATTTACCTATAATTCATCAAAAACTCGTGTAGACCTCTATTTCCGACAAATAATTGAATAAAACATAAAAGGCACACAAAATCTCTCTAAATGCAAGGTAAACTGAGATAATCTTCTACAATATGCATGAATATGATGGTACATAATTCATGTCATCACATGTCTACCAAAGGCACATCATCATACAATGGAGAATCTCCTGGCCTTGAAGAACCTCGATGGAAGCCTCGACATTGAAGAATCTCGTGTAGGAGAATCTTGATGGAAGTCTTTAAATGATTCTAGTTAACTTTTTATATTTTGTAGGATTATTTTATCCTTTTACTTCTTAGAGAGTCCCACCTTTATAAACCACTAGAGGCCGAAATTACTAGTTTAGCTTTGAATTGACATTGATTTTCGCATACATTGTGAGATACTCGTAATTTCGTTTATGAAGTTTGCGTTTTATTCATTTCTATTCAATCAAAAAGAGAGTCTTTGATTGAATCGTTGTGAGTCCTTGCTAGGTTGTTTTTGTGTGTATTAATCTTCTTAAAGATTGGTGCTACTAGTCAAACTAGTCTCTCGTTGTGCTTGTCTCAATTTGAAGGCTTGTGTAAGGTTGAAGAAGGAATGGTTAATGTAACTATTTGATGAGGGTTTTGATCCAATTGGTCAAGGTTCTTTGCAAGTTTATATCTTGGTTTTATCTTCCTATATTTTCCATCAATTTCATTCCATTATCATCTTCTTTATCTTACCATTATCATCCATAACATTCACGTTCTCATTCTCTGAGTTTTTACAAATCTCGGACTTACCAATACCAAATCTCACCCGAGGTTTTCTTCCGTCGAGCCTTTCATGGACTTAATCTAGATCGGAAAACTATAGCATCAATCCTACATCATGTAGAAGGTAGAACCCAAAAGGCCAAACACTAGGTTCCAACAATTAGGGGTGGGCAATGGATCAATCCGACCCGATCCGAATAACCGCATATCCGAATATAAATTTTTAGAAACCCCGATCCGATCCATATAACAAAGAAAAAAAATTATTGAGAAACAAATCTCATTAATAATATTTATAATTACACAAGAAAAATGAAATTAATAATTACAAAATAATAATAATAATAAAAACAAATTTTCATGTTATTATATAATATTATGAAAGTCGGTTAACTATTTTTAAGTTAATAAAAAAGTAAATTGAATATAATTTCGTTAAAAAATATTATGAATATAATTTCGTTAAAAAAAATTATGAATAATAATTACACAAGAAAAATAAAATTAGTAATTACAATATAATAATCAATACGAAACTTTTTTATTTTCTAAAATGAAAATCTTATCTCATATATATATATATATATATATATATATATATATATATATATATATATATATATATATATATATTCTTTGTTTTGTTTTATAAAAAAAAAGAAATTTTTTCATACAAAGCTATTCTATATTAGTTTGAAGATGTTATAAACATGATCATATTTACAAAACAATAATTTAAATTATGACCATTTTTAAAAAAATGTGTGTATGTATGTCTAAACAAAATGAATATGATTCTTTCATGGATTTGCCTAAATATGATATTATTATCATGTTACATATGATCCATTCATTTTGAAAATATGATCATATTTATAGAATGTGGACTGACTAATTTGGTGACATTTGACTTCAGCGGGGTTGATCTTGTTGCTCCTTCGACGTAACAGGACCCAAGATCAATTTTGAAGATTGCACTTGATATCAAACGTGCATAACATGTGTTTCACATCAGGAAACACGGCCCCTAGTGCTTTGATGAGACTCAACTCTCAATTTGTTTTAATGAAACTTGGAATTTTATTGTTGCATAAATGTCGAAGCCTTTGTGAAGCCCACTCGTAGACACCCAATCTTCCTCGACCTAGTTTCTCGACTACTAGATGCCTCATCATCCAGATCAACGTCTTTCTTTCCCCTACGATGTCCATAACGTTCGCATGTCAAGCGAAACGTGCAAATACATTTACTATTTAGCCATAATGATTTCGTTACTAACACCATTTACTTTGACCTCACCATAAACCGAACCCAATTGACTAGTATCTATGTATCATGGAAAACCCCGTGAAGCTCAAACATAGTTGAATAATCTATATCGGCATTGGTGAATAGTGTGGGAGTCCCTATTTCAAACAAATTACCTACTATTAATGTTTATCTAAGAAACTAACATTTTCGGGATACTAAGAACTAATATTTCGTAGATAAAATCATAATACTGAAATGACTAATTCTGAATAATGTTAGAATAACAAAATTACTAACAATTAATAACAAATTCAGGAAAAAAATATCGAATCACAAACTTACTTGGATGTGAGAAACAAACTCATCATGATTGATGTATCTGTAACTGTCGAATAAAAACGTAATTTCGTCTTCATTTTTCGTCATCTTCACTAACGTTAATCGGAACTTTGGGTAGTAAGATACAAAACAAATAGAATATTTACATTGAAATTTTTTATTCTATTTATAACACTAATATTTTGAACTTCAACGCAGTCGATATATGTTGAAGTTCAAAATTTCCAACTCAGTCGACCTCCTTTAAATTTAAAATTTACAATGTAGTCGGAGTACGTATTTATAATTTTTATCATCATAAGTATAAGATTTCATTAAAATTCACATCTCATCGAGGATAAAATGTGCCGGAAACGAAAAAGCAGCCGCCCTCATCTACGATTTTGAATGAGGTGGAAGGCTTTGGTAGGATGATGTCATTCTCAGGGCCCACACAATGAAGATGTGGGCCCACTTATCTACTTGGTTCTTCCTTGTCGTTTTGTAGCTTATCTCATCGATGACGGCTGCTTCTTTTTTATTTACTCTTTTGGGTTTAACATGAAAATGTCGACATTATGTGTGTGTTTGGCTGCACACTTACACTAGTGTAAACTAGTGTACATTAGTGTTTGTTATTTAACTGAGTGTTTGGCTGGTAAAATAAAACTAGTGTTATGGTTTTACTTGAGTGTTTTTGGAACCGTAAAAAAAGAAGGGTTTTTGTTTCTGGAGGAGTGTATCTACAAACAAAAATACATAAATGTCCCTACTGTTCACTTTATTAACATTTCCTACCAGCTATAAGTTGAACGTTCTCTCACCTTGGACACCATTTTTGGGGCCGACTCTTCGACGAGCACAACTTCTCGACAGTCTTCGGTTTCGCCTCCCTCTTCCCTTGGACTCTCACTCCGGCGTCAGTGTCTTCGGCAGGTTTGTTATCTATTCCCTCTTCGTTCAATTCTTCGAAAGCATTTCTCCTGAGTTTCGATCGATGCTCTCTCTACTAGAAATACTTCTCCACTCTCAAACCCTAATGTTGGCAAGCAAATAGGGTCGATTTTCCAAAGGACAATCTTTTACTTTGTTGTGTTTTGAATAATCTAGTTGTAGAAGATACAAAATACTTCTCCACCGTCAAACCCTAATCTAGTTGTAGAAGATACTAAAATCGACTGACTAGAACATCTGATAATCTATGAATTTGGATTCAAACAAAGAAATGTTGAATGAATTGCGATAAAAACAAGGCAAGGTTATAATAAGAAAGTACATGAAGCATACAGATGAGTTCTTGGCCTTTTAATTTCTGCAGCTGAACTTGGAATGGTTGATTTCGGTTTTGATTTCACTCTATCAACTTGGAATGCTTCATTTCTGTGCAGGCCCTTTTAG
Source organism: Fagopyrum esculentum (assembly GCA_033239045.1). NCBI lineage: Eukaryota > Viridiplantae > Streptophyta > Magnoliopsida > Caryophyllales > Polygonaceae > Fagopyrum > Fagopyrum esculentum. The sequence continues at coordinate 53,098 of BSUD01000231.1, forward strand.
TGATTTTGATTTCGGTTTTGATTTCGGTTTCATTTGCAATATGTATATTAATATGACACCATATTCATAATGGGTTACTGTTTTAACTACTGCAGCTGCATTCCTTTTATTTCCAATCTGTTGATTTCGGTTGAGTGATTGGTCTTTTAACTACTGCAGCTGCATTCCTTTTATTTCCAATCTTTTATCTGTTAAGGGTTGTTGCATTCCTTTTATTTCCAATCAATATTTGCAAGCTGAATTGCATTCTGAATATCCATATCAGCAAGTCATTTGTACAACACCCCACCCGTTTATAACTAGGCACAAAAGGTAATAGTTTTGAGTGATTGTAGTATTTACAGCACCCAATCAACTGATTCATAGCTCATCTTTAGATTTGGATTTCATTTGTATGGGCTTTATAATTTGCATGTATATATATTATTTTCTCCTATTTAAACAAATTGCTATTCTTTAATATGATATTCACCTCTTATCTGTTAAGGGTTGCTGCATTCCTTTTGTCACTGTTGTTGTGATTATGCTAAAACGCAGTTAGGCAATTTTCATTTGGGAAACTTAAGTAGTCAAAAAGAGGTTGTTAATCAATTCTTTCCCTAAAAAAATTATGTCTTCGTTGCTTGTGAATCCTAAGATTTATGAATTAGAACACTGGAGTCAAGCACATCGAAGAGTAAGTTAACTGTATTTTGAGTAAATTTTGCTGCTTACTGAATTAGGTTGTTGCATTAACCATTTCTGTAGTTCTCCATTTGTGCATATGGATTAGAGGAATAGTTAAGGGTTGCTGCATTCCTTTAATTTCCAATCTGTTATCTGTTAAGGGTTGTTGCATTCCTTTTATTTCCAATCTTTAATATTTGCAAGCTCAATTGGCATTCTGAATATTCATATCAAATTTTCATTTGGTGCAGTAATATGTCAGACGACTCAAGTTGCGATAGTGGAGATCCTGAATATTACTTTTGGAGATATGAGAAGAGAATAAAGGACGAGCTCGCCGAAGAAGAGATGCTAATGTACTGTCTTGATGACAGCAACGCATCCCCTGACTTACGAGACTACGTGGAATGTTTAAGAGAACATAAAAAAGAGCTGCAGTACGAAGTTCAGATACTAAGAATGCGAGAAATGGACGCTGCGATACATGTGCAATCATTAAAGCATGAACTTACTGAAGCGAGAGACAACAACGAAATCAAGTCTGAAAAAATAAATGCATTTGTATTCGGGTTTATTTGCGGGATTGTTCTATTTTCTTTAGTTGTGTGAGTTGGTCTCCCCTACAGTTATTGTATTGACTGATATTCAGAAACTGCTAGTCATGTAAGCATTTTTAGTTCAGTAATGCAGAGGACACCAAACTTCGTAATGTTGTAAACTTAAGGATTTAACGACAACAATATTTCATAATTATAAATAATCATGTACTAAACAAGTAATTTGAGGGCGAATCAATGAAGGAAAATAATAGCAATAAGATCATGATTAATGTAAATGACAACTGAAACTTAACGGTTCTCAAACTTCGTAAAACAACGTTTGACAAAATACCGTGGACACCAAAGACATAATAATATAAATATAAACTTCCTAAGTATTCCTTGTCGAGTTCCATATGGTTGTAGCAATACGATCACGAATATCCCTCATTCCTCTATCACTTGCAACGTTGATACCCACATCTTCTACACCTTCTTGGTTTACCATCGGGTTTTGATCTTCTTCTTCTTCTTCTTCTTCTTCTTCAGATAAGTCATCATAGCCAGAATACAAGCGAATGAAGTTGTGGAGGGCGAAGCAAGCGAGATGAATGTCAACCTGTGTGTGGTCCGGATAACACGGCATTGCATCTAAAATTTTCCATCTTTTTTTGAGGATTCCAAAGCAACGCTCTATACAACTTCTAAGAGACGAGTGTGCCCTGTTGAACGCTTCTTTCTTGTTGTTGGGCGGCTCATTATCAAACTGATTCAAATGATACCTTGTCTTAGAATATGGAACTAGAAATCCTGGCCTGTCTGCGTAACCTTTGTCACAAAGGTAATACTTGTTGGGAGGTGGAATGGGAAATTGTACGTCTGGGTTGCAAATAGCATTGTCTAGAACCTTTGCGTCATGTGCCGACCCTTCCCATCCAGACAACACAAAAGTAAACAACATGTTAAAATCACAAACTGCTAGAACATTGAAGGTCACCGTATGTTTTCGACCGATGAAAGGACCTTGTGACTCTATAGGGATGCATGCACTGATATGTGTTCCATCTAGACAACCAATGCAGTCCTACATACAACAAAATACAATTCAATTGTCATAATTCTTATGATGTTAGTCCTTTTAATAAGTACATAAATACCTGGAAAAAATCCTTGTATCTTGGGTCTGCAGCAATGCGGGAGGGTGTCCTAGGAAAATTTGGATTCCTTGGTCGAATAAGATCATGTGATAGTCCACGTCCTTCATGCCCGTACCCGGTGAAAGAGTTAAGTACATCATGGAATGCTCGGTGAACGGTCTCCGTCGACCTTTGAAAATGCTCAGCAACAACACGAACTGAGGCTCCTTGAGCTAGCGTGTATAGAAATATTCCCACTTTCTCCAAGACAGAGACTTCTGGTGACGCTTTAAGACCGTAATTACTTTCCAACTCGGTGCACAAACGTATAAGTACTTCTGCGTCCATCCTAAACATGTTGACGGTCCGAATGTGATGGCCAGACAATATATCATTCATCCACATTTTCCCACGCTCATAGTCGGTGTAGCACGGTTGTTTGTGCATATGTTTGTAGTAATGTTCAGCTAAGATATCCGTTTGTCTTTGTATTTGCGCATAATGTGTATACATTTTAAGTAGTCGACGACGTTTCTGCAATTCTGCATCAGTACCAACACGCCAGCTAGACATATTTAAAACCAACAACGCTCACCTGCAATTGGTAAAAAAAATAAAATTTTTATGATTAATGATGGTAAACAAAGAAATCTTGAGCAGCATCAGAGAATTAAAAAAAAAAAGCAAGCGTAACTAAGGAAACAAACCCAACAATTCTTCATAACTAAAAAATGTCAACAAGTACAATGTCATGCAAGAAAAGTAATTGTCATCAACAAACAAGTCCAACAGAGATGAATGACTAAAACAAGTGCAACAACTGAAACAATTTAACGGTTCTCAAACTCCCATTTGAGCCACCTCACCCTCTTTTCATCATCAGGCAATTTCCTCAATATTTTCATATCGATTTTCCCTTTAACCTTTGAAATAATAAAACACCATAGAGGTGATTCATCCTCCACCAAACCTTTATCAACGAAACGATCAAGCATCAACATTACTTCATCTAGCAGTGACTCGTCTTCTTTATCTTTTGATGTGACTTCTTCTTGGAAGAGCGCAAGTATTTTCTCACTATGCTCCCTAGTATGTGCAAGGTGTTCTTCAAACTTGGACGACCCAACGGATTGTCTTCTTTTTCTCTTCATCGGAGCCTTTTCAGTAGTACACATATTCACCGGAGTTGGGGTATGAGCTTCTGTTCCAGATTGGCTAGCAGGTCCTTCATTGATGGTGTCAACAAATGTGCGAAAGAAATGTGACTCTCCTTCCCCAGTACCAAATTCTATTTCCTCTTCAATTCCAAGTGACACAAACTCGGGACTTTTTTCTCGTGCCATGCCGGAAGACATGGCAAGACGCCCTGTTGCTACGTTCCCAGAAAAAAGCGAACGCAACAATTCTTCATAATCAGCATCCATTCCCTTGTTCCTATATTTTTTGCAGTTTGAATCTTCCTGCAATAATAAAAACATACATTAGTATAGTACTTGTCTTTTATTAATACCGTAAAAAAAAAAAGAAATATCAATTACCTTAATCTTCCTATCCCACCATTCATTTGATGCCGTGATCCTACGGGTGTTGTCATCCCAACCAAGCCCGGTCTCAGAATTCATTAGCAGGTTCCAAGCTTTATACTCTTTTTTCATTGACTCGTACTTGTTCCTACAAGTATCCTTCAAACCACTCTTCCCAGATGAAGCACTAAAAGTTGTACTAATTTCTTTCCCACTCTTCGCACATGAAGCACTAAAAGTTGTACTAATTTCTTTCCAATTGTATGCTTGCTTGCTTCCATTTTTCCTTTGGAATTCAACTAGTATCTTCACTAGAAGTTTCACTAGTTCATCATCCCATAAAAAATTCGGACCTCTACAACGACTTTGAGAAACACTATTCTCCATCTCAACTACAATAAATTTATGAAATGTAAAACAAGATTGCAAATTTCAGTAATTATCCAAACTCAAATTTTAAAACATAACCCATTATGAATATGGTGTCATATTAATATACCAACCAAACAAAAATATGCAGATCGATTGCAATAACTCAAAACAACAATGTAGTCCATGAAAAGATCGACTGCAATAACTCAAAACAGCAAAAAGATCGACTAGAATTAACTTGTATGTAGTAGTAATCAACTCAAATTTTTATGGACAACAATCAGAAATCAACTCAATCCAGTGAGGGGGTAAGTAATAACAACATCAATTCTGGACAACAATATATAAGGACAACAACAATTCTCGACAGTTGCAATTCAATACATATATGAGAGCAATCAATATTCAGTTTAAATTCAATCCAATGACTGAAATTTTGAACGTCTCCAAAGGATGAAGAATAATGGTGATAGAAGTTGTTTCAACAGCAAGTGAATAACCCAATTACAAAAGTACATAAATGACAACAATCACAATTCAACTCCAATATATGCGTAATCGAGACATATCGAAGACTAAATGAATCAAATTTCGACAAAAATAAGAAATTATCCAACCAATTCGGTGAAGAAGAATCGACAGCAATAAGAAGAAGAACGAAGAAGAGCACCGTACCTGGTTCAGAGCCCGATTGGAGTTCAGCTGCTTGATTGCTCTTCAACAGCAAGAAGAAGAACGAAGAAGAAGAACGAAGAAGACCGGTCGTAGAAGCTGCTTGATTGCTCTTCAACCGGTGGCGGAACTGGTCACCTGCGATATAGGAAGCAGCGGCAGCAACACTTCTAGCGCAAAGAGCCCGATTGGAACCAGGTAAAAAAAACCCTAAGGTTGCTTGAAAATGAGTAAAATAATAGAAAGGGTAACGTATGTAATAATAAGTAACAGTAGGGTTATAATAGTAATTTTATCGTCAAAACACTCCACAAAAAACACTAGTCTTACCAAACGCATACTCAGTTTTTTAAAAACTCAAACACAACCTAAAACACAAAACACAAACAAAAACACTATAAACCACTAACACTAGTTTTTATTTTTTGTGTGCCAAACACACACTATATGACTTTATGATCAGAAGAAGGATAAACTATGGGGTCAATTTTGGAATTTTTTTGTATGGTCGGGTACGGTAAATTGGGAATCAACGATCAAGAACATCACCAACTTGCTACGTAATTTCCTAAGTTTTGAAATTGAGTCTAGGTAAATTTACCAAAATCTTCATACATAAATAAATGTGAATCTTACGCATTTTAAATGTCCCTCAAAATGGATTAAATAATGGGAAAAAAAAAAGCATGGACATTTTAAATGTTTAAGGTGCATTAGATATGTTGAAAGACTTTATGATTAGAATTCAACCCTAACTATACGATCGGTTCTTCTCGATCAGTGCAAATCCATAATTACTTATGTTAAGTTAATAAGCAACAATTATCTTTAGTTACGTTATCCTTAATTACTGCTACCTTTATTCTAGGCACGCAGTAGGTTATATAAGGATCTCATACTATGTTCAGAATCATTATTATCAATAAAGTTATCATCTTGGTAGTTGAATCTTTAATCAAAAGATTTATTTGTTGTTCGATCTCAAATCAAAAGGTTAAAGTCCCAATATTGAATCTTATAAGTTCAAGTCTTATCATATAGTATCAGAACCATGTCTGAAAAATCTACAATTTTTTTTATCTTCTACAACAATGACGGTAAAAGGTCTTGACGAAGTCACCAGCCGCCATAAAGGCCTCGTCACCACAAGCACTGCCACTCTGCAGCAACATTCTATATCTTGGCTGAAATCCAGGAAACCATGAAGCAAATTCTCTCTAAATTTGCCTTTGTTGAGAAAGAAAATCCGCCTCTGCGGTCGGATCCTCACCAACAACATTAGTTCGCCCAGCCGTAGCAGCCACATATCCAAGGTCAACTGCTTCGTCTAGATTTTTCCAGATTTGAAGGAACAGAAACCCGAAGGCTGGATCTTTCAGGTTGAACAATGTTTTGCCTTGAATCCAATACATGCTAAGAAAATGGTCACTATGGCATCAATTCATCGTCGACGTGATGTTGTAGCATGGTATCGATGTCTACATCAGTCAATGAGATAATTAACATGGCGCTAGTTTTCCACGACGTTGTGTAAGAGATTTCGATTCCGTAAGAATTTAGACACCATTAATGCCTTGTCTAAATTTACCCACATTTAAAACTATTTTTCGAAAAATCAAAGACCATGATCTAAGCCTTCAAAGGTTAAAAACGATCTTATCTAGAGGCTTTGATTATCGACTCAAAGACAAAGAAACTTGACTAATAAGAAAAAGAGATGAACTCATTGGTTTCCAAAATATATATTTTAGAGCCAACACGCCAAAACTACACATATCAATCTTATAGATCGAACCACCAAATACCACCATAGGGTGGCATGTGGAAGAAGAAACAAAATCTTTATCAACGTCTTATCAATTGATGGTGGGATTACCACGAACGATATAAATGTCATCCGGGCAGAATTTCAAAAGGAATTCATCAAAAGATTTAAAAGGTCGGAATTCGATCCCCGAGTAATTGAAACACAATTGGCCCATAACAAACATGAAATCTCGGACCTTGATAATTACTATCTAACTAGATCAGTAGTCAATGCAGAAATAAAAAAATGTCTTATTTAACATAGGTAGTAACAAGTCTCCTAGACCTGACGGTATGCGTTCAGGTTTCTACCAAAAATATTGTCATATATTTGGTCCTATGGTGATAAGAGCGGTAAAAAACTTCTTCCGATCAAGAAAATTTCCTAAGCAATTAAATCATAACTTTAACACACTATTCCAAAAATAGACAACCCATCAAAAAACAAACAATTATCGGTCAATCGATATGTGTGCCACTATTTATAAGGTAATTGCAAAAGTCATTGTCGACATACTAAAACATATCATGGACAAAATAATACATTCAATACAAAGAGCTTTTGTTACAAACAAATCAATACAAGGCAATATCTTAATAACCCATGAAATCTTTCATTCCTTCCGGATTCAAAAAGGAAAAAAAGGATTTACAACTATCAAGCTAGACACGAAGAAGGTATGTGATAGAATAAAATAAAAATGAAACTTTATTATAAGAGTAGTGCAAAAAAAAAAAACATTATCTAAGAGTGTATTACTAAGGTATCTTTCTCAATTCTAATAAATAATGAAGCCATTGAAAGATTCTTCCCTGAAAGGGCCTTCCGTCAAGACAATCTCATTGTTCCACTTCTTTTCAACATTGGAGCATAAGTGCTTTTGAGATATTTACAAAATCAAAGCACTGATACAAAGAGCCCTATTTGTTTTCCAATCACGAGGAAGGGATTGAGGATACCATTTTTTGGCTTTTTTTGGTGATATTTATATATTCTCAAAAATGACACAAAATGCATGCCAACTTACTTATGAAACTATTGGTAACTACTGCAAAGCGTCAAGGCAAAAAGATAATTATCATAAATATGCATTATAGTAACAAAAAACATGTCTAGTAGTACAACTAACCAAATACACAATATTTTAGGTATACCGTGTACGGTTTCTTTGGAAAAGTATCATGGTTTACCAATAATCAATGGTAGGGTACCTTTGAAGAGATAGTGACCGGATCCAAACAACAACAAGCAAAATGGAAAGTGAACTCCCTCTTCAAAGAAGGAAGGTCGGTGCTTATAAAATTGAATCTAAACGCCAAATCAAATTTCATCATGGAATCATTCTTACTATCATCTCGTGTGCACAATGATCTAGATCAAATCAATTCTTTTGGAATAAAAACGCCGAAAAATGGCCATGTATCGGATGAAATGATATTTAACCAAAGGAAAAGGAGGTATTTAACTAAGAAAAACCAAAGACGAAAACACGGTACTCCAATTGAAACTTGTATGGAAGATACTAATAGAACCTGATAATGTTTGGGTTCAAGTGATATCGGAAGAATATCTCAAAGTATCGAACATCTTATCTTACAAATCAAAAGGAAACAAATCATGACAATGGAAAAACTCATTAGTCTAAAGAAAACTTTTGAAAAAGAAATTAGATGGCATGTTGGGGATGGAAAAACGATTAAGTTTTGAATGGATGTTGGATCACTAATGAGCCACTCTAGAAACTAGTTGGTGACATTATCAACATTGATCCGGATCTTAAAGTTTGTGATTTTTTCACTGCAAAAAAAAGTGAATCATGAAAAATTGAAAGATACCATCAAAGCCATAGTGGATGACTCCTTCCTTGAGAGTTTCCAATCTCTCGAGATCCTATACACCAACATCACAAATAGACTCTATTGGACCCCTGATAGACATGGATTGTTCCCTACTAGATCAGCGATGAATTTGATCTACAAGGAGAAGGGAACGACAAACTTGGATTATACATAGATATGAAAAATAGATATAACACCCAAAATCAAAAACTACATTTGGAAGGTTACGGAAAAGGGTATACCGACAAAAGAACGTCTTGGGCAACAAAGAATTGTGGTCCCTATGGAATGTCCTTTGTGACCATCATTTGGAAGACCTTAACCCCTCCTTTTAGAATGCCCTTTCACAAAGTTGACATTCAAAGATATTATTTCAAATTCTTCTACCATAGATCAAATATAGTGGAATAATGAAAAACCAAAAGAAATAGGCAAATACTCTAAAGGAAAAGTTAGGACTAAATATTATTAGAATTGTAATCCATATTTGGTGGGCTATATGGTATTTCATAAATCAAACAATATTCAATGACCAATACTTTCATAAGAACATTAAAATTACAAAAATTGTCAAAAACCTCAAAAACTAGGATGAGTAAATGACAATAGAAATTGCAAAAGCAAAGCGAATACAAGTCCGAGAACAAGATGGAAAAAAAAAATTAAGTTGGATAGACCGATTCCTAACATTGCAAATCTGAATTTTGATTGATCTAAGTGGAGTAATAGGTTGAAACTGAATCTATCAGTCTACTTAAGGGTTTGACCAAACTAAGATGCATTGTGTACCGAAAAGTTAAAAACTGAAGAAGATAGTCTTAACGTCATAAACTGTATTCGGGAATTTTGAAGCCCCCTTGGCAGGCAGAAATACTCATTGGGACCTTTTGGCGCTCATCCATTCGTTTGAAGAAATTCTTATTAAGCATATCTTTCAGGAAATCAATTATGTGGTCGATGCTCTTGCTTCTCTTGGGCATTTGTCTCCCATCGGTTGTGTTGATATTCCTCAAACCATCGAAGACCTCATTTAGAATGATACTCTTCGACAGTCAGTGCAACTGATATCCACGTTGGACGTCTTTTCGTTTGCTTTTTTCACACCCTCCTAGGCTACTTGCTTACTCTAGTATCTTAAATCTCTTTCCTAATACAAAAAAAGCTCTCATTAGTTCATACTTTATTACATTTTTTGTGGTTATATTTTTTTATAAATTTTACAATATTATGTATTTTTTAACTATTAATTTAAAATATATGTTTTATTAGTCCGAACATTATATATTCGTTAGTTCAAACATGTGTTCGATTAGTTGAAGCATGTACAAGAGAAAATGCATAAAAACACAACTAACAAATAGAAGTAAAAAATACATGAACCAATAATAAAAATACGAGGACTGATAATATACAAGTTTTATACGAATCAAACATAATTTTTAAGGCAACAAAGTAATCGCTATAAACTTTTATTGTAAAAGTATATACACTAATAATACAAATATTTAAAATAAACCGACGTCATATTTGTGTGGCCATTAGAATACCCATTATTCATATTATTTATTTTTTTAATTGCGTAAATTTTATATACAATTTCATATTTTATTTGTAGTTTCAAATTTTCGTATGGGTCGTGTAATCACAATTAGTCCAACTACCGATTACTCATGTAGACCTGTAGTCACAATTAGCCTAACCATCAACTACTCTACTCATATGGACTACGTAATTATAGTTAACTTAGTTGGTCCAAGCGATTTGTCTTCGACACATCCCACATACTGTTTTTTTTCATCCTTATATTATTATCATTATTAATATCTTGAGTATTTAGACTAGATTTACATGGTTTAATATTGGATTTTCTTTACTTTTCATTTTATATATCTACTCATGTTTTTATGAAAATGTGTACATTATATTCCATTTTAGACAATAAATTGCGTATATTTAGAAGAATGTATACTATTAGCTAAAGTGTCCAAGTGGAGAATGAGCCGATTGAGAGCTTAGAGATGAAGAAATGAAGTGCTCGGAAGAACCCAAGTAATTGAGTCGATCGAAGATACCGATCGATTTCATTGATCCATAAGGTAGAGTGACCACACGAGAAGCATGTGACCACTACTCTTAAATATTGCGTTTTACACCTAGTCGAATCGATCCACTACATTTGGTTAAGTCTACCGTTAAAGTTTTGTCTCATCTTTTGAAAAATCGCTCTCTTTCTTTCTTTCTTTCTTTCTTTTTCTTCACTTATAGATAGATTTTATTTTAGGTTTATTTGACTTTTTAGATAAAGTTTTAGGAATAGTCTTAAAACTTATAAATAAGACCCAAAAGTCATTATGTTTATTACCCAACGTTCTACATTAAATTCAATTTAGATTCCAGTATTATTTATAGACGTTAAATTGCGACTATTGATTAACTCGATTGTCCCCAGTGATCGACTTGATCAGCTTGTGTAATGTTATTTAATAAAAGGAGAATTTCTATAAGTTATGTCTTGCTAAGTTATTAATATCCTAGGGTTTGAAAAGCCACACTTTGCACGACGGATCTATGATATTTGTGATTAATTAAATATTTTGGATTATATGTCTTAATTTATATGATTGTCGAAACACAAGATGCAAACATATGTGTAGATAGTTTTAGGAGTCTATTTGTACTACAAGGTGTTGTTCAATGTTTTGATCATTTCCGCGATATAAAAACTCTATCTTTCACTGATATTGTTACTGGATCGAGTCGACTGAAAACGTCAAAAATCGACTCGATCGTGTGTGCTTCTCCTCTATCTCAGATTTCCTTCTCTGTTAATATCAGCTATTATCTTATGTCTTGATTGAGTCGATTTCGTTGCTTGATCAACTTGGTCCCTTGTTTTTTTAATATGTTTTTTGAATTTTTGATATATCACTCAAATCATCACATCATTCTCTTTTGTTTGATCCGGACCATATACTACAACTAAGTTTTATAATTTGTTGACTATATTAGACACTCGTTTCAACCTCATCACCACACACCTTATAAGCATAATTTTCCCTCTGAAATATATATATATAAAAAAAAAACACAGTCATAATTAGATTAACGTCTAAAAACATAACAAATTATGTTGTGTAATAATTGATTTTAATAATTGATTTTAATAATCGATTTTAATGAGTGTTTAGTAAAAATTGATGGTTTTAACTAGATTCGTTATTACATCATAAACTACGACAAGAAAGATTGTCATGACCTCAATGGATATGATCTTTGAATGCTACAGAAATTTCGTAAGAATGTTTTATCTACTAAAATCAAAATAACATGTGAATTTTGTAACCCTAACATCTACTAATATATTGCAATTTTACAAAGATGTCATTTTTCGAGTATGATTTAAATCTTGTAAGAAAAATATACAAAGATTTACCAAGGATTTGATTTAGATGGATAGCAAATGATATAATATTTGGTTTATTTGAATAAGATATTTAATAATAAAACAACAATGTTGGCGTAGGAAATTGTAGAGTTTACTAGGAGAACCAAATAAATCATAACAAACCTTAGCATCATTGAAAACTTTATACATATCTAAAAGTTTAGAAATTAAGAAATTGAAATCAAGGGATACATGTTTGTATCATCAATGTTATTAAAGGATATGGATGGAAAATTTTCGTACTTTTTTCTTAATGATTGTTAAATGTTTTTTTCTCATTGTAGCATCTTGTTAGCGCACGCTAACGAGCGTTAGCTATAAAAAAAAAGTTATATAGGCTAACGATCGTTAGTCTATGTAAATGGTTTTGTCATACATCACATATGTATTTATGTTTAAAATAAAAAAATAAAGAGTTTAACTTGTCAAATTGATAATAGGGTAGACCTGTGGAACAAAATTCAAAACTTTAGAGCGACGTTTTTTATATGTTTGTTCATAAAAAGTACAAGTAACGAACATGATTCTAAAAAAAAAAATAAAGACAGTTACTTTGACTTGTTTATTGTTATTAGCGTTCTAAATACACAGTAATATATTTCAAATCTACTCTTGCAAATACAATAATTCTAATCAATCTCTATTACACAATTACTGATTAATTCCGAATTATCATATAATTAAATCATAAGGGGTACTACATTTTACATGCATGCTTCGCAATTTACATTTTTTTTCCATTGCCGACAAGCATAATTGGTTGTCTATTTGAACTTTGTGCCAAACGCTCTAGCCATTTTTACTACTCATGAGCTTTGACGTCCAACAAACATATATATGCAGTCCCTTTTTTGGTTTATTTATTCATCATTTGAGTAATAACTTTGATTAGACAAAATGGCTCCTAAAGTACTTCAATAAAAAGATGCTTCATATGATGGCCTCTCTCACCTCAACAACATCAACAATGGATTGCTTTAGCCGTCACATAATTTGGCTAATTGGCTTCACTCGTGTTTATCATTGAGTTCTTTTATTTTATTCTTTCTGCAAGTGATAATGACATTTGAATATTTTTTAAATGGAATCCATGAATAAATAATAGCGGTTTGATAGAGAAAGCCTTGTTTCATGCCCACACCAAGTCCATAATGTTTCCATTTGCATACATCAAAGTGGGTCCCCTTAGGAGCTTGTCCGCCTCCTATTGGTACATTGGTTGAGTGTGTCACACCACCATTACCTATATATTTCTACAATTATTGCTTCTAAACCATACTTATTATTAACAAACTATACAAATCAACTATTTTATTTGACTTTGTTTATTTTATACTCATTTTTTACAAGTTTCTTGCAGAGATACGTATGTTGATATTGTGCATCATACTCTACAAAGATTTGTCAATTATGTATATTATTTGTTTTATGAAAATAAAATATCACATTAACCTTAATCAGATCATACAAAGATTAGGAATATGATGGGCCGACCCAGTGATACATGGGCTAATACGAATCCAGTATTCTCTTGTTACATTCAATGCATTTGTAATCACAAAGGCGTCTTGGAGCTTGGCTTCCTCTTCTTAAAAGTGTGATTTTGTTTTTGCTCTTTTTTCCTCTTTCTGGTTTGCTTGAGAAATGTACCGCCTACCATGGCAGGCTGATCCTTGAGAGCAAAGCTCTTGGCTACGTGACCCAGGTGGAGTTTCTTCACCGTGAATATTCTTTTGAGTTCACCTTTGTGAGCTGTGTATGCTCGTACCCAGGAAAGAAATGCAGCTTTTGCTAATTGCTTCAACTTTGCCTAAAAACATCAACCACAGGTTTTGTAAAAAATGTCAATCTTTCTCAACATATATATATATATAGTGTCTTGTTAAGGAGAAAATGAATATCAAGCATCACCTCAGCAGATATGAAATATTCGAGTGTCTTCTGTAAAGACATAATCCATGGATGCATCTCTACTGGGACAAACTTCTTTGCACCACGGTGCTTCATATTAAGCAATGGAAAGGTGTCTAAGACCTTAGGTATCGGGTATTCTGCTAGTGAAACTCCATGCTTCTCTAAATCTTGTAAGTAATCCATTTCTATCGGTTGTAAGAATAACAATGACTCTCCTTGTTGCCCCAACCGAGCTGTTCTTCCGACTCTGCAATAGAAATTACTGTTTAAGATACAGATTGTGCCAATAGAGAATATAGAAAGAGATTAAAACACGATTATTCTAGAAGATGAAACATTTAAGCCTGCTGGAGTTTAACTAGCATCACATACTGGTGACCAAAGCATCTAGATTACTATAATTAGGATGCATTAAGCCCTGCTAAGATTTATCCAATATTCTGTACAGAATTCTGTACGGCTTTGTCTTCTCTTGGTAAATATCAGAGTTTACTCAAGTTGTTTGATCTTCTCCAACCTCTGGCTCCAGTATCCTACGTATTGTGTGTTCCTTGTTCTTGTGTGTTGTGTTCTCTCATTTGTGAGTTAATCTAATTCCCGAATTTATACTTATCAATTACACACAGCAGAAGCCTCATTGCAAAAGAAAAGGCATTGTATGGCAACAATATTATAAAGTTTTATTATTTGTAAAAATGCTATACTCTAATAGACGATAACTAAAAACATTATAATGGTTTTGTCACGCAAATCCTTAAAACGTGAAGGGGAGGAGTGTGTTGGGTGAAACGTACATACCTATGAACATATTCAGTGGCTTCCCCAGGAGAATCATATTGTATGATACATCGAACTTTAGGGAAGTCCAAGCCTCTGGCAGAAACATCTGTAGATAGGAGGAGAGCAGACTTATCTGTTTTGAATGTCTGAAATGCATTTCTACGGTCCTCTTGCTTCATGTTCCCGTGTAATCTGAAAGTTTTGCAACTCAAGAACAGGTTCCTAGATTCCACTTCTGAATCCGGGGGCCACAGAAATTCAGTCAACAGTGAATAGTGAAAATCAACTGCATCGCATGTTGAGAAGAAAACAACAACCTGCAGAACAAATCGATTGAATAAGCCTCTTAACAATTCATGAATGACTCCTTCTCTCAGGATATCTCATAGCTATTAGCTAGAGAGAAAAAATGGCAACCTTTTGGCCAGCTTCCCTTTCGAAAAGATTCTTCAAAACTGACATCAATACTGCAAGTCGTGAACCACAAGGAACTGCAGAGAAACCAATCCATGAACTAAGACGCAAGAAACAGATATTGCACCCAAATATTCTCATAAATCTGAATACCTTTGGCATATCTTTGAACAAGTTGTGGTGGAAGCTTATAGCCTGCATCAGGGGAACCTATTGGTCTCTCAGTGTCTTCTGCTTCATCTGTATCAGAGTCTAATCTCGTGTGGCCAGGATTTGCATCTTGGTGCTCCTTGTCATCGAGACCAATTGTAACGGGATTTTCTAAGCTAATTTTTGCAAGTTGATTGACTTTTTCATTTAAGGTAGCTGATAATAGCAGATTCTGTCTAGTTCCGGAATTATTAGAAATGTCACTGGTGTCAGCAGGCCTGTTTTTCCTCAAGCCTAAAAAATCAAGTATTTCCTCAATTTCTTTTCCAAAGCCTAATTCGAGTATCCTGCAATCAATGGAAGACACATATGAAGAAGATATTCCAAGAAATTCACAATATTTTATTTTTTGAGATTATAAAGTTTATATACCTATCCGCTTCATCAAATATCAACCAACGCATATTTTCATGTTTGAATGATTTTGTGTGCTTCAAATGATCTAATAGCCGCCCAGGAGTTGCAATGAGAATTGAAATACCTGATGAACAACTCAACAACATCAACGTTAAGAGCAAGATATTGAATTTTTTCTTTGAAGAGATAAATATAGGATTACCAACAGCTGCAATAAACTACAAGTTCCGGCAGGGAAAAAATGTCCATGATTGGGAGGATATTACAATTACTCGCTATAACTTGTCATTGCAATCTCAACAAAAGAAGATGTAATTTTCATCCCAACTCATAAAAAACAAATAAAGAAATTAGAGCAGAATAACAATGTCATCAAATGCTGAGCTTAATACTTCATCCAGAAACAATATCATAAACAGAAGTGGGATAATAGACTAATAATTTTTACCTTTCCGAAGCCTGGCCTTTTCCTTATCCCTGTTTTCCCCACCCATAATATATCCAGGCACAATCCAATGAAACCGATGTAATAGCTTTTGCAGAATTTCATAAACCTGCATACACAGCTCACGCGTTGGCACAAGTACCAACGCTATAATCAAATGTTACCACAATACTACATTAGTAGCGATTATGATAGAGAGAAAATCAGGACAGCAACATCTCTCAGGTTTTACACACAAAAGAACACTAAAAACACAAGGCAACCCCAAGGAAGTCAGCAGAATTCCTTGGCCCAATCTTTCCACTAAGCCTCTAGAAGAGCTAGCAAGTAGCAATTATCTGGCCATTAGATGGGAAAAGCCTCACATCTCCATCAATGAACCATACTGCTCTTACCTTATTTATTCAATTATTCTAGATAACATACTAAGATCACCCTCTAGTTAGTACAACTCATTTGATAATTTACTCCAAATATTTCTAACTGTCTAACTGGCCACCTTCTTCAGAGCTAATTCCCTTCTCTTACCCTCCGTTCCCACAAATATTCCAAAATAAGTTTCCGCTCTTAACAAATTCCGTACAGAAAAATGTTTCATCAGAACGGTATAAGTGGTTTCAAACTGTAATATAAAACACAAGCAGATATCTGAAGGTAAAGGTAATGTAAAAATAATGAATGATTCTTTTGACAACATATTAACAAATTCATTTCAATTGCGTAGTATAAACCTAAATTGGTGAGAAAAACACAAATGGATATCTGAAGGTAATGCAAATATAAGGAATGATTCTTTTGACAACATAACAAATTCAATTCAATTACGTAGTATAAACCTAAATTGGTAAGAAACAAATTTGATTATCGGCCGCACAGATGCAACCAATTCACCAACACTGGAAACCCCGGCAGACATTTGTAAATTTATAACTAAAATGATGAATAATGTGTTTATGTAGACTATTAACTCAGATATACATCCATGAGGAACATCAAGGGATGTACTTTCGTGAGCCTGAGCCATTATAAGGATGTAAGTAATTGTTAGAATTGCTTGCTAGATTTACTTGTGAGCCATTATGCTTTTGATTAGTGGACATTTCAGACTCTAAAATTACTCCATTCCTCAGTAGAACTGTTAGTAAAAATATTCTTACAATAACAGACATCTATCCCTATGCAAATAAGTGCTACAAACATTAGCATAAAGTGAATGTTTTCCAAGGAAACAGCAACAGAAATACATACCGAAAGTGCCATCAGACCTCTGGATCCGAGGATTATACTTTTGTAAGTGATGAACAATGGGAGCCAAGTAGACAATCGTTTTCCCAGTGCCAGTGGCTGCATTAACAAGTCTATAAAACAATTGTAGAGTTAAAGAAGACAAAACATAAATTCACATTACCAAACCTTAGTCCCCCTTAAGAGCAATATGATATGTTAACAGAATCGTAATATAAAGGATACACATGCTGTCCAGCTAATATTACGGGAATGGCTTGAGCTTGCACTTGTGTTGGACTCTCAAATCCCAGCCTTTCTACGAATTACAAGTGGTAGGGGAAAAAATCAGGAAACTGTATAGAATGATGAACAATTGAATAGCAAAGGGAGGACAGGGAAGTAAACCTCGGAGCTGGTCACATAGAGCAGGCTCGAGACCAAGGCTGGGAAACGAGCATGAAGCAAAAACGTCGAGCTGTTGAGTTGCTTTGGCAGTAGAGGCATATTTCTCATCTTTGCCCTTTTTGTTCGGGAGGAGATTCATTTTTAAATTGAATGGTGCTGCTGCATCGCAACAGCATAAACATTAGTATTATGAGTATCGGAAGAAGACAGCCAACTAGTATTATGAGTGTGAAAATGGTAATGTCAATCATCTATCAAGTGCTTCATAATGATAGATATAATCTTAATGATTGGTTGCCTTATGAAAAAAGGGTTATGTGAAGTGAACACTACCCTGTACAGGAATATGATTCTCTTTGAAGAAATAGATAACAGCAGTACTTTCATTCTTCATAAACATACCTAATCATTAGTTGCATAATATATACTTGATCCCAAATCTCTGCATGGTGATTGACCAGCAAACACCTATGCTACCCCGAAAGGGAAAGGGAAACGCAGAAAAAATTACTCAAATGCAATCTAGTTATGTTTAGAGAATATTGATGCAGACACGTTTAGAGAACATCTCACTCAATTTTCCTTCAATTCAGTCAATAATCAATATCATCAATTTATCAATACAGTCACGTTTCGGGAACATTAATCAATACTATTGGTAAAGGAAATTACTGCAGTGATAGTTATGTGAGTCTCATCACTCATGAGTTACATGCTTGTCTCAAATCTCATTATCTGATACGTATAAAAACTGAAAAATAATGAGAGAGGTTCACTGGCTCAGTGACAGACGAACCTGAAGTGCAAAACTAAGAGAGACGTGACAAGTGAGACTGATAACTGAGAGAAGTCCGAGAGGAATCGGGAATGAGAAGGTAGGAAGAAGCTGAATTTGAAGAACTGAGATTAAGGGAGCAGGAATCGCAGTCGCAGGCAGGGTTCGGCGGGCTGGGAAGAAGAATTGAGGGCGATGAAGGGTTCGCAGGGACGCCGACAAGGTTCCTCGCAGACTAAGAAGAATTGAGAGCGAATTTGACGAACGTTTTTTTTTTTTTTTTTTTTGATGCACAGGTCAGAGGGAAGGGTCGAGACTGACCGCCCCAAAGCTGAGGGGCGGAGCAAAGCAGGAATCCAAGGTCGGTCCAAGCGAAGTGAAACGGTCCGTCACAGTGTAAACTTTTAAAAACTAGTAGATTGGTTTGTTTTCGGATTTATAAATTAAATGAGTTTATATGAGTTTTTACTTTATTTTCAGATTTATTTTTTCACGGGTTATATAGATGAGCCACGCAAGGCGTTTACTTGCAGTTTATTTTACTTCAAAAGACACTCATGTCCCTATTAAACTCGAACACTGATGTTGAATACCCAGTGATGCACAAACAATATTGGGATGGAAAAGCACAATGTAAAAATCGGATTTTAAACATAAATAAACTCATCCAAGCAAAAATAACCTTGGTTTGAAAAGTTTATTTTTGAGTGGTTTATAAACCCAAATAAACTCGTAGAAAAATAAACCAATTCTCAAGTAAACACCTACAAAAATTAAACTCAGAATTTATAAACTAAATGAACACAAATAAGCTACAAGTAAAAAGGACAATATCAACGTTCAAGGCTGTTTTTTACGTATGGTTAATCGAGTCGATAAGTACTAAGTTGTCACACTCAATTTCAACAGTTGAAAGCCCAAAACAAACCATCTTAAAGACGCTTTTCCGGAGGGCAAAAGCTTCACCATCAAGAAAAGAGTTGACATTTGACAAAGCATAACTAAAGGAGAATAGATCAGACGAGTTTTTTGAGGCGTCAAAGTTGATTTTTTGACCGAATTATCAATTGGTCTTTGTCATTTTATGCTCTTGGTTTTTTCCTTCTCTTGTTTGGGTTTTTGTTTGTTTTTAGGCAAGGTTGTTTGACGTTGTCTCATTCCGTAATATGGTTAAGAACAAGATGTCTCACGTCTTGAGGTGCTTTTTATTTATTATATAAAAGATGGTTTCTAATATACTAAATTTGACATCAAATGACCACCAAATGTCTTAGCTCATTTTGTAAAAGCTTTTCTTTAATTTTCATAATTATGCCAATAATTCTTTCATTGGTAGTGTCATTATTTTGAATACACAATACAGTTTTATTATTATCAATAGCTTCATTGATGTATAAGCATTTAAAGAAGAGGTGTTTCACACCCACACTATCTCCATTTAATTTCCGTATTAAATTATGCTTTAAATTTCATTAACTTTTTCATTGTCAAGATGTAACATTTCCACAATTGTAACAATTCCAAAGGCAACTTCCTTTCATGTATTTTTCTTTTATGACTTTGACACAAACATTGTTTGGTTTCGCCATTATTTTTCATAGAAGTTTCTTCTTCTTTTTTTTGAAAGGTTGATAAGTAACTCCCGGTTCGATTGGCTTCACCGCTCTACATCCGGGACAGGAAGAAGTCGTGGCCCATTGTTGGGGGACACCTCTCAATATCAGTTTTTTCATACATGCCGCCAGGAGGTTTCGAACTCGAATCTCCAAACTAACCACTTAAGGATTCCATAGAAGTATCATTTGAAGAGCTTTATTCATATCTTCTTCTTTTCTTATTTCGATTTCCCTGTGTAATATCCTTAGTTCTTTAGTGACCCCGCCCCTGCGCCTTAGTTGGGTTGCAGGTGCAAAGCCACCCCACGGTTTGCAAGGTGGGCGCCGCCTTCTTTGACCGTCTTGCTTTTCCGATTGCTTTCCCTTTAAGTATCTTCTTTACCTTCTGGAAGAGGGTTTTTCCTTCACTCCAGACTTCCTCATCACTTTCTTCTCTCACGTTCTTCTTTCCTTCCTTCTCCCTTTGATTTCTTCCTTGTTTTCTCCTTGGTTCTTCCTCTAGCCTTGGATGTGTGTTTTATTGGGTGTGGTGATGAGGATGAAGGTGTGTGATGTTTATTGTGGATGTTTGGTGAGTTGTTATTGGTGTTTCGTTCTTGGTTAGCAGAGGTGAGTTCTTCCTCTTCCTTTCCTTTCTTTCTTCTTTCCTTCCTCATATCTTCTTTAGATTGGAATCCCACATGTTTGCATTTGTGTTAAGCTCTTGGATGTTGTGTCTGTTTATGTATGTCGATAATGGGTTGCTTTTGGCACCTTAGAAGAGAAGAGAGTCGAACGAGAGATTGGTGGGAAGTTAAAAGATCGCCCTTCTGTTGTATTGCCCCCCTGCCAATGTCGTCCCTGCGGCTGAAGGGTGTCACCGCCCCTGCAGCTTTGGGTCGTCGATGTCGCGGCTTTGTCGATCTTGTCACTGTCCTTGCGCCTCTTCATTCTCGCAGGTGCGTCTTTGTCCAAGACATATCAAGTGTTGGTATGTGTCCTTTCCTTCCTTTGTGTTATGGTTGAGTGTAGGAGCATGATAGGGTTGTGTAGATGAGTTTGATGTTGTGATATGTTGAAAAATACCTTAGATATCTTTGAGTTTTGATGAGATATCGAGGATTAGTCTATGGGTTATGATCTTGTATGATCTTGGAGACTAGGAGGTGGATCTCCTCCTAGCCTTTGATAGTGATATTGATGTTGTGTGCCTTGTTTATACAAGCACTGATCGTTTCCTCGAGGGGAAACCGTGACCACTTTTTAGGACTACCTTGTGACACGTAAGTCCTTTGGGCTTACGTAGTTGGTGTTTATGGATTGGAGTGATTGTGATAGTGGTGTGTGTGCATATGCGTGTTGCATTGATAACCTAACTGGACTAGGACGACCACATATATATATATATCTTAATTGGCCCAAGTGTATCATAACGGGCAGTGATAACTTGTCTAGCTCAAAATTGGGCAGCTAAGGGGTTCTCTGCGACCATTCCACCAGGTGGTAATTATTGACATCAGTTTCAAACCTGTGTGGGTAAAGGGGACATAGACGAGGTTGTTTTACTCCTCGTATCACACCGAAAAAATTAGTAATTAATGTTATCACGTAATGAAGATAATAAATGGATGTTGTGGGAGCATGTGCATGTTATAACGTGATTATGTGATTATGTGTGCTATTGCCGTTATTCTTATTCATGAATTGATAGCTAACGGTTTAATATCGTGTTGTAGATGCTTTGCAAGATAGGAAGACTGTAGAGTGATATGACGAGGTGATCAGCCGAGGGCTTCCGTACATTTAGGTGTTGTATGGGTTTTTGGGATGTATACATGTATATGATGTTACCGTTATGATACTCGGCTGTGGTTTTGTATATGTTACGTTGTTGATATTTCAGTTTATAAAGGTTTGATTTTATATTTATTTGTGTCTTGTTGTAAGATCAAGTGAACTTGTTGTCAGGCTAGGGTCAGAATCTATTGTGAGATCCTAACCCGTAGCGCACCGAGTCCCGCGGATTCGGGGTGTTACACCCCGAGTGATATTTGTTTACATATTTTATCCCATCTTATAAGTGAATGGAAATTCGTTCCCTTGTTCTAGAAGAACGTTTATATTTGAAAGTGTGTTGACTTGAGGTCATTGTAAATGAGATTATTAAAATGACATATATTAATAAAAACAATTTTTGAAAGAGCTATTTTAATTTTGTTATCTTTATTATTAAAAAAAAATTCATGTATCATACTCGTAATGTTTAATAATAAGTATTAAATATCAAGAACGAGAATTTAATGAAAATGATTTACTAATAAGAACGAAAATTTGACGATAACGAGTTAACGACTAAGTAACAAGAACAAGAATTCAACGACACCGATTAAGTATTATTTATAATAATATTAATATTACTATTATTAAGTAGATTTGATCTTCTTTAATCATAAACTTATAAATTTCATTTAAAAAGGTTACATGTGATACAAAAAAAAAAGAAAAAGGAAATGAAAATGATACATGATTAAGGTAAAGGAGACTGAAATATTAGAGAGACAAACAACTCAAAAGGAACTAATAAAAAAATCTTAGTTAGGTGTAGACAACAAACAAATAGACAAGTATTACTTGTAAGTATTTGCACGACCCGAGGTTCACACTTCAAGTTCAATCCTTGTCAGAGAAAGAAAGGTTGTTACTTGCAAATGAGTTTTTAAGAAGAAGGAAGGGATCGCCTACTGAAGGGGTCAATTATAAGGCTCACGTTGTTGCAAGAGGTATTCATCAGAAAGAGGGAGTGAATAACAATGAGATTTTCTCACTGGTAGTCACATATACCTCCATCAAAGTGTTACTAGCAATAGTGACACATAAGGATCTAGAGCTCGAACAACTTGATGTAAAAACAACTTTCTTACACGGAGAGTTAGAAGAAGAAAAATATGCATGACTCATCCAGATGGTTTCCAAGTTCCAAGGAAATAATATTATGTATGCAAATCGAAGAAGTCTTTAGATGGACTTAAGTAGTCTCTGAGGCAATGATACAAGAAATTTAACAGCTATATTATAGAGATTGGTTACAACAAGAGTTCTTATGATTGTTGTGCATATTACAAAATTTTGAAGTATGAAACTCTCATCTATCTGGTTTTGTATGGAGATGATATGATAATAGCTATAAATAATAAGTATGGCATCCAAAAACTAAAGGGTTTATATCAAGTGTCGAGTTTAAGATGAAGGATTTAGGAGTAACTCGAAAAATCATAGGGATGGATATTCTTAGAGATAGGGGTCTTAATAAGTTTTCTTATCATAGAAAGACTACATTGAAAAGGCTAGGTGTTATCAAGGTTCGGAATGTCATCAATCAAGCCTATAGATACACCTAGTGTTGCTAACATCCATCTTACCACTCTATTTTCACCTTAATCAGATGAGGAGAAGAATTATATGTTGTGAGTCTCTTATGCTAGAGTAGTAGGGAGTTTGATGTATGTTATTATCTGCACAAGAATAGATTTAGCACAAGTTGTTAGTGCCGTGAGAGGGTTCATGGGGCAACCAGTAAAAGAACACCACCAAGTTGTGGAGAGGATATTTCGGTACCTTAGAAGTACATTTGGCATTGTGCTCATTTTGGGGATGATACACGGTGTTTGGTTACATGGTACTCTAATTCTAATTAAGTAGGAGATGCTAATACTAGAAGATCTATGATCGGTTATGTTTTCACTCTTGGGGTTTCTATTGTGAGTTGGAAAACAACCTTACAACCACAGTCACTTGTTCTATCACAGAGACAGAGTTCATTGCATTTACAAAAGCAATTAAAGAGGGGATTTAGTTGAAGGGGTTGATTAGTGATCAAAGTATACATCACGATCAAGCTATTGTATATTGTGCTAGTTTGAGTGCAATTTTTTGGCCAAGGACCAGATTCATCACGAGAGGACTAAACAATCACTTTCTTAGCCTTTGGAATGCAGATTTGTTGTAGTTAATTCTAGTGGACCCACGTTAGTGGTTGTTTGGATCAACGTTAGTATTTTGTTAGCTTTTATTGTTGCCTTTGTAAAAGTTATTGTATCGTCTGCAAAGGCTAAGAAAGTGATTGTTGATCCATTTTTCGGGATGGGGAATCCAATAGATTTCAGATTCTCATTACTAGTTTTTTTTTTATACTTCTAGGCGGTATATCCGCACCCAAATTTGAGGAAGTCGTTTATTAATATGGTGGAAGAAACTATTGTGACAAATTCTTCAATCCAATGCTACAATGCTTTTTTTTTCCCTCCAAATTCAAAAGTTTCAAGGACAACCTTTAAAAAATACCATTATATTTTACCATAAGTATTTTCCAAAGCTAACTTCATCGTCATAAAACCTTAATAAGAAGAACCCGAATACGAACCATATAGTAATAGTTTATTTGTTATTATTTAAGGGAATGATAGAAACATTTTGATCGGAATAGCCAATAGATTATAATAGTGTTACAGATTATGAATGTTGGCAAATTGATCCCTTTTTCCCCAACACAAGCAAATTGAAAGAGATGATGTGTTTCATAGGATGCTCGACCTACTTTATCTTAATTATTAAGCACCACTGCACAAGACACGCTTTGGGTGACCCACATCCGCAAATTACGTGCACTTCAAAACATTACAATTTACAACACAATTCCAAAATCACCCCTGCATAACAAAACCTCACAAAATGTCATAACGTACACAATAGTAACCAACACAAACAAAATATTCCGACCGGTTCGTAACTAGGGCAGGCAAGAAGTAGTCCAACGATAGTATATATTATGTGTAACCTTGTTTGTACTTTCGGAAAAGATCTTCGGTCTGAGCATTTCTGAAAGCGCAACAGCCTAAGAGGTAAACAATGACAAGAGCAATTAGGGTTATGATCAAGACGACATTGGCGCGACGCCACTCCTTCCTCATACTAGCGAGCAAGCCGGCCTTGCAAGAGTTGCAGCCATAGCAGAGTTGAGCCTGGTCGTTGCTCCAAGCAAGGCAATCAGAGTCAGCTGCATTGTTGATGGGGCTTATCCAGTTCGTTGGGTTTAAGAATGTGTATCCGCATTGTGTCGGTGGCTTACAACATCCCGACTGTACAGTCAGTGCATACACACATAAGTTATTGTTTCTTTGTGATTTTTTTTTTATATTGGGTTAGCAAAAAGCCTAAAGGAAGCTATATAAATTATAGATGATGAAGGTGTGAAATTAGAATAAAGAAGATTTACAAAGATATGCCCTTTATCATCATCAAGAATCATTTTGCCATTTCACTTTACCTATCCTTTATTTCTTTGTTTAAATATGATATATATTAATTTAATAAAATATTATTTAAATATATTCGAAATAATTCAAATATTTGTAAATCTATGTTAAATCGTTCAACTATATTACCAATTTATATATCTAACAAATTTTAGTTTTATATATATATATATATATATAATAGTAATATAGAATAAGGTAAAATCTCAAATTAATTATGATAAAAAAAATCTAGCTATATAAGGTCAATAGTCCTATTATTATGAATTGATTTTAGTGTGAAGTATTAGCCATTAAGGGCCCGTTTGGTTTATCCTCCGGAATCGAAAACGGAATGGAAACGAATCTAGTTCATAAATATGCTCTTGTTTATGAAACTTTTTGGAATCATTCCTTGTTGTTTGAAGTAATTGGAGTAGAATTTGATTACTTTTGATACCCTATAGGGTAACAAAATGTGGGAAAACAAGTGCATTTTGCATTAAATCACAAGGAATGATTCCATAAAATTTTATGAATGTGGGTATCTATATGGACTAAATTCGTTTCCATTTCGTTTCCGTTTCCGGAGTTAGAACCAAACGGGCCCTAAAATCGATCTGAAATACTCAAAAGACGACCATACATGAAATATTTCTCACTCATATCATCTAGATCTGTTTCTAAACTATAAAAAAATCTCTACAAAACTGTTAAAACATGTCTCCACAACCCACAAATTGTAAATATTTTAGTTGTATTTTCAAATATTTAGAAAATATCAGATTTGGTTGAAAAATAAAGAAGATGTGTAGAGAGAAAAAAGAACGCACCTCTATAGGGTTAAGATGAGCATTGAAGAAATCTTGAGCCATAGAATAAGACTCATTCATCTGAAGACACAAATTACTGGAAACCAAACAGTTCTTAATCCCAATCCACTTATAATCAGCTTCAACTTTCCTCCTAAGCCACCCAGAGAAGTCATCAAGGTGGTACTCCAAGTAAGCCCGGCTAGGCTCAATGTGACCGCCGCCTCTAAGCGTCACCATGTAAACAAAAGCCGCCAGGGAAACAACCAACACGATGAGAATAAGCATGGAAACCATGTAAAAGATGAGCACTCCGGCTACTCGCCAGAAAGCTCCGACGAAGCCGACTATGGCTGTGATCAAGATCAAGACGCCGAGGATGATTAGCGGCCATTGGAGGATGGATACGCAGGAGGTGTCTGGGAGAGTTGTTAGCCAGATCCCGACTCCGATTATCGGGATCGCTAGTAGAATTGCGAAGAAGTTTATGCCTGCTATTATGCTGCTGCTTAGAGCCATCTGATTGACTATCTAAGTGTTCTTGATCTTGGTTGTGTTGGGTTTGCTAGCTAGCTAGCTAGCTTTTGTTCAGGAGAGGTGGTTTGATGAAGAAAGGAACAACTATGATGCTGCGTAGTGTCATTCATCAGGCTTTAGGTCATTCTTTTCTGCTTTCCTTTAAAATAAAAAATAAAAGAATCAAAATTTAAAGATTTGGATGGGTTTCTTGAGAAAATAAAAATAAAAGAAAGTGTCAATATGCGGGAGGCTCGAAGAACAGCACATAGTTCAAGTGCCTTTTGAAATTGGAGTGAGGTTGGCGGGGCCACAAGAGGAAAAAAGGGTGCTCTGGTGTTTCTGTGTTCATCACAAAATTTACTTATTGATAGAAAATTTACCATTCCGTTTCGAAATCAAAAACACTATAATGGATCTAGACTTATACATGGATCAACCGATATATCCGTATATGAATCGAAGACTAACCTTTATCCGTTTGAGTCTTCATCACAAACCAAACGAATCCGAATCGATCCTAAGCGTAGGCGAAAGCGAGTAGTAGTCTTCTCCTTCCTTAATCTTCACTTTTAGTTAATCTCTAATGGATGAGATTAATCTTAATTAATCCTCTTCTTATTAATTACCTTTTGTTGAATGTGCAGAGAGTTCACTTTGAATTCATGCACTGTTTCAATCGTTTTTCATTCTCTGTACTTTCAGTAGATTAGGAGACAGTTGTTTAAAATTGGTTAACAAAACTGCCGCCAACTACTTGTTAACTGTTATATATATATATATATATATATATATATATATATATATATATATATATATATATATATATATATATATATATATATATATATATATATATATATATATATATAAAATGAGAAGAGGCATATTTTATTTATTAGATAAGGAAGGAGGGATTATATTAATCCCGTAATTTTAATGTCTTTAACCGATACCGATCCATTACAGTTTCGACTTTATATTAAAACTACAAACTATAAAGTGGACTTAACTTTATATATTAAACCTAGTCACACTTGCCACATAGAATATATGTATATATGTATATATTATAAATATTCTTACAGTCCAGATTCACATATTTTGACTTCCATGCTTCATTCTGTAAAACACGAAGAAATATATACCCTACCCTTATCAAGTATCAAACGTTTGCATCCTTCAAGCTAAGGGCTTCTCTTTTGCTGTACAGTTAAAAGCTTTGGGATGGCGCCTGTTTCGGTCGACTTAAAAAAAATTGGGATGAAATTTTCTTCCCACAAAATCAATGTCGAAAACATTCCAGGGCCATTGGAATTCAGATTACGAGAATTGGTACTACTATCCCACTTTTAGCATTTGCAGATAACATTATTATATTCACAAAGACCTCGACAGAGGCGAGTAACAAAATACTTGCAGTCCTAACGGATTATTGTGTAGTCTCAAACCACGTAATCAATTACCACAAATCGGCCTTCCAAAATACTTGCAGTCCTAACGAATTCAATCACAACTCTCAAAATGGAAAGCCTCAACCCTATCTCAAGAAGGAAGAATAACCTAAATATAAGCAAATCACAATGCAAAACCAAACTATCTAATGCAAGCGTTTATGCTACCAACAAGTATCCATAAAGAATTGGACCAGATTAATAGGAATTTCTTTTGGAATAAAGGACCAAATTTTCACCCACTTATTAGCTGAGACAAGATATGCAAATCTAGATCACTAGGGGGAACCAGAATCAGGAGAGCGGAAGATATGAACAAAGCTCTCCAAATGGAACTATTATGGAAACTAATGGCAGAACAAAAATATATGGGCTAAAGTCATTACTGAAAAATACTAAAAGGGCTCATGCCTTTGGGACTATTCATGCGGTAAAAATGCTTCATGGTAGTGGAAGAAACTAATGAGGTTATAAGAAGAATTTGATAGTAGTATAAGATGGCGCGTGGTGATGGAAAAACAATTAGATTTTAGAAAGACCGGTGGATTACAAAACAACTACTACATGACATAGCAATTATTCAAACATTGATTGATGATTCAATATTGGTTGCTAATTACATCTCACACAACAAATGGAACAATGTACTCCTGAGCGGACTTAATGGTTCCTTACTAGATAACATTATTGCAAAAATAAAGAATTATAACTTGTCAAGAAACATAATACAAGACAAAATATACTAGGCTGCAGATGAGAAAAGTTTCTCTACCAAATCTACATTGGAAATAATACAGATACGGAAAACAAGGATAACCCACGACAAAACATGGATTTGGGCTATTGATATAATGCCTAAAGTCAAAAACTTCGTATGGAAGTTAGCACTAGATGGTATTTCGACAAAAGAAAACCTAGATAAACAAAAAATATCAGTACCAATGCATTGTGATTATGCAACCACCACTAAGAAAGTGTGAATCACCTCTTCTTTAGATGTCTATATACCCTTCAATCGATTGATAACGACAAAGCTTCATCATACATCCAAAACAACGACATTACAAATTGAAAAATAATTGACATCATCATGGAACTAAAAAGAATTATTTCTCCAACAGAACTATGTCACTTAGTGGTAACTTGGTGGAAAATTTGGCATCAAGTTTCATTTCGAATTTGATTTTGTCATCTTTTTCGCATCAAGTTTCTATTTGTAGTGATATTTGGAGTACACTATCACAAAAACATGTTTATATAGGCATTGCTTTACATTTTATTGACAACGATATGTTTTTGCATAAATTTGTTATTGCATTTCGTCATTTCAACGAAAGACATAATGCCACAAACATTGCAAACTTGATATAAACGGTTTTACAAGAATATAGTTTATAAGGTCGAGTTTTTTCATATTCTTTTGATAATGCATCCGAACACCTCCGCCGTAAACGATTTGGTGGAGGATGCGGGACAATATTTGCGAACTCCTTTTATTCATCAAAGATGTGCATGCCATATTTTAAACTTATGTGTTCAAGATAAACTTAAATTTTATCACTTATGCTAACCCCATCACCGACGTTATTGAACATATTTGACACTCATCCGATTTGAGAAAAAAATGGAGAAAAATATGTTTACAAATAATGTTCATCCAATTGCATTTTAAAAGATATTGGAACTCGTTGGAAGTCTACTTACAAAGTACTTAGTCAAGCCTTGCGTTACAAAGAGCTTTTACAAGTTTTTTCCGCACAAAACATTCCTTGGTCAATGTTAGATAATGAAAATGTTTGACAAACTTGTCTTTATATTTGTAATGTTTTAAAAGTTTTTAGTGATTCACCTAATATGATGAGTTACGTTTATAATCCCTGATGCAGGGTTGAAGCCGTAGTTTCCGATCTAGATTGAAAGTCCTCGATTTTAACAACAAAGACAAATCTCGGTCAATATAAGGAAATATAGGGTAGACATGAGTCCGGTTTGAACCAAACCGCCAAACCGGCGGTTTGTGAACCGGCCCAAACCGGCGGTTTAGATTTGCCGGTTTGGCCAAACTGTGGGTTTGCGGTTTAGGTTTAGGTTTGGCCTTTACCCCAAACCGGCGGTTTAACCTCCGATTTGGTTTTTTTTTCAAAAAATGGACCAAACCGGCGGTTTGGTCCGGTTTGGTCCAGTTTTTCAATTTTTTTTAATAAACCGGCTAAACCGCCGACCAAACCGACGGTTTAGGTTTGCGACCCATGTCTAATATAGGGCGATATTTTCGTATGAACAGGCCGAGACCTTAACTTAGAATGCGGAATTATGGATGATAGGAAGATGATTAATGAAATGTAATATGATAAGTGTAGGAAGATCGGACTAATTATAAGACTTGCAAAGAACCTTGACTAATTATGTGTCAAAACCCTTAACAAAGAATTACCTTTAACCCTTCATTATTCAACCTTACACAAGTCTTCTAAATAAGACAAGCACAAGGAGGAACTTGTTTGACTAGTAGCACCAATCTTAAACAAGATTAACACACAAGAACAAGCTAGAAAGGATTCATAACAATTCATCCAAAAACTCTCCTTTTAATTGAATTGAAATGATAAAATGCAAACTCCGTGAACGAAGTTACAAGTGTCTCACAATAATGTAGAAATCAACTTCAAATCTAAACTCCCTATGAATCTCCTCCCCTAAGGCTATTTATGGGATAAATTCCTCTAAAAGATAATCTAAAGATAATCTTAGTGATGATTCTATGTAATGTAGGTGCTATCAAGGATGATCCCACATCACTCCCGCTTCTTGTAGCTTTTTATAAATAACTGTAAACGTTTCCGAGGATTGACAAACCAGTTCTAATTATTCAAACCTTATAAGTACTATAAATGGCATGAACTTGAAATGGCTAAAATATTACAAGGAAATTCCCTTGATTTATCTTATTTTCGCCATTTTTGATCTCACATTTAAACTTGAAGGTGTTTCCGATTTGTTGATTGTTTATTATGATTGTTTGGGCTTAGATGCCATAATTTCTAACATTATGAATGAAGTTCGTATTAAAATTGAAAAATTGTTTTCTTCATTTTAAACAAGTGTTAGCTCTTCTTCTACCGCCGAACCGACTCCTACACCCTCCTCCTCTTCCTCCTCCTTCTTCTACAAAAACAAAACAAATTTTAGCTAAAAGAACAAAAACACCAAGACATTTCTCCACAAGTGCGGAATTTCAAGATCATCTAAAAACGTGTTTTAGTTTTGATAGTGAATCTTTAGAAATTTTGGATTGATGGAAGAAGTTATATATCCCCAAAGTATCCAACCTTTGATCAAAATTGTGCAGCAACTTATGGTCGTACCCGCATCAACGGTTGTTGTGGAGCAAATATTTTGCCAAGGAGGGAATATGCTCACCTACATGAGAAGTCAATCGAAGCCCGAAAAGTTGGAGGCACAAGTATGCATTCAAGATTGGATAAGGGCGGAGAAACGGAAACAACAAAATGCCCCGGCGTATGACTCAAAACCGGATTCCAACTTTGATGATCCGGGCACAACTTCCGAGTCCGGGGCATGAAGTTAAACGGGGTAAATAAAAAACTCGGAAGTCCAACAATAGGTAAGCAAAGGTCAAAAGAACTACGTGTGTTGTGACTTCTCTTAATTCGAGAAGATGTGTAGGCAACCGGGAGACCGGTTCAAACCTTTCGTTTTTTTTTTTAATTAAAGTAACAATCTCGACCCGAAATTTTAAAAATATCAACCGAGATTGCTCTCGATGTTTTTTTCTAAACCGGTGCTAAACCGGAAAACCTAGAATTTAAATTTCCAGTTTAACTTTTTTCAGTTGAGGTTAAACCTCCGGTTAGTAAAAATTTTGTTTCCAAACTCACTCATGATCGAGTAGGCTATGAGTATTGTACGTTTTCACGTAGTTCGAGAGTTAGTGTTATTTAATTTGGCCTTATCTCGATATCACCGAATCGAGTCTTGTTTTTTCTTTCAACTGCTACTGCATTCACACTTTCACACAAAAACCCACTTCACTTCTTTTTACAGTTTTCTGGGTTTCATTTTAGAGAGTACTTGTTTCGTCTCGTTTTAATGCAAGTTAGTTTTGAAAACAGGCGCTACTGCATAACTCAAAACCTCTTTCATATACATTCCAACCCTTTTACAAGTGTTTCTTCAAATGTAACATTAGGCTTTACGAACGCGAAAAGCTCTTCCGCCGATCTGCCTCTTGGGATTTATCGTCTGTCTCCTCCAACTTTATATTGGTATAGACGAATGCTCCTGATAAAGCTCCTAGTACAGGTGCCACCATGTAGATCCACACTCGCCTATAGTTCCCTGTAGCAATGGCTGGCCCTAAGGTCCTAACCGGGTTCATCGAAGCACTTGTTGCCGGCCTGCAATTCATACATTCCCAACTCAAAATCAACATCACCCAAAACTAACACAATTCATGCCTTCAACTTCAAATTAACTTACCCTACAATAAGTATGTCAAGCATAACAGTCCCACCAATTGCTATCCCCGCCATCTCTCCGACCTATTCCAAGAAGAAACAAAGTTAACTAACATATATAAGGTCACTATTTGTATGTTTTGTTATCGATGTGGGATGGATAGAAAATATCTGTATTTTATATATTACCGCTCGAGTATCGGTGGCGACAGCAGTGATGACAAACATGAGGAAGAACGTGACGACGAACTCGAGGACAAATGTCTCTGCAACACCAACCGAGGAGACGGTGACTCCGCCTGACATGAAAGGGTGATACGCCCATTTCAGCAAGAATGACGCCGACACCGATCCGGCAAGCTGAGCCACTATGTAGAATGGGACTTGGATCACCGGGAAGTGCCGGTGAGCTGTGAATGCAAGCGTGACAGCTGGATTGAGGTGTGCGCCGGAGATGTGGCCGGTTGATAGCACTGCTATCATAACGGCTAGTCCGGCGCAGGCCGCGTTTCCAATCAGAGTCTCCACGCCATTGTGCTTTTGGTTGAGAATTGGGCCTGCTGCTGCTGAGAATATTATGATGAATGTTCCTATGTATTCTGCTGCAATCTATGAATCCACAATTCAAAATTCGTTACTTGATCACAATTGAAGGATGGAATAGATTATTATTTGTTACCTTACGAAGAAAAGAACGATTTATGAGAGTCGTTGAGGTGGATGATCGGGTGACCGTCGTCTGACCTTCAGGATACACGGAAGGGCTGGTTTCAGGCGGAGGTGACACGGTGTCGTTTGATGGAGGCGTCATTGCTTCTTCAAGCGGTAAGTCGTCAAATGCGGATCATTTATATTGATGCCATTATTGAAGGATTCATGTTAGCCACTAACACCATCAACTGCAATATCACATAAAATAAGGTTTTATATCGAAGATTGGATTTGTCAACGTTTCGATCAATTTTTGAAACGCAAGAAACGTTATCATTGCACAGAGAGGGATGAAGTCAACCATAGTTTACTAACACCAGCTAATTAATCATCTACCGGAGAGAAGATACACATCGATGACAAAACTACTATGATATCTCAGTATATACTTCATCCCATCGTAAGAAAGTATAATTTCATCTAGGACTGCACATAAATGGACCGGACCAGACCGGAAATTACGGTCCGGTCCAAAATAGTACGGTCCGCTCCTGGACCGTAATCTTTCGGTCCGGTCCAAAATAGTACGGTCCGGTCCGGTTCTGGACTGTAATCTTCCGCTCCAATCTGGACCGCATTTTTACACTTTTAATAAATTTTAAACTAAAAAGCATCTGATCCGGTCCGGACCGCAACGGTCCTGTCCGGTCCATGGACCGTTTCACACAAGTAGAGAAACGGTATGGTCCAGTCCGGTCCGTCAGTTTCCGGTCCGGTCTGATCCGATCCGGACAGTATGAACAACCTTAATTTCATCCATTAACAAAAATATTGTTTTAGTCATTAATGAGCATTTATAAAAAAAAAAAAAAAATCTCACATCACGATGACGATGGTCATACTAGTATTGACAAGAACCTTAAAATTGTTTTTTCTAAACTACTCCTAAAGTTGAGGTTAGCTCCTACTTCCTGCGATAGCCTTTACTTTAGAAAATTAGAAATGGGCAAGGTAAATTTATGATCATAGACTTAATTATTCAAATCAAGTTGTATGATATTAAATTAATCACGATCCAAATAACGAAGCAATATATAAGTCCATATAACTTGATTATGAATAAGCCTTCAACACGACCAAGTTTTACCGGGTCTTGTGTAATGTGTACTCCCACGACACGGAGTAAAATCGCCATCGAAACGTTTCATTTTTTCTGTCATAGCGTTTCGTTGGCCTGACGTTTCTGGTTTTGTATATATCTGAGGCCATTGACCTGATCGGGGACAAGCGATCACGATGAAGCTCCACAAACATCACCTGTCTCGAATCGGTAGCAGCTATAATGTAGGCCCAATTTAAGGCCCAGTTTACTAAGGCCAGCCCGTTTATGGCACATTCTCTTCTTGTCCTACCGCAATCACAGCTCTTCCGGCCTCTCTTTTCCTTTCCCTCCCTCTTGGATGACGATCATCGGAAACCGGTAAAGCAAACGCATCAGCGTTCATCTTACATATCTTTTTCTTTAACGTAATTCGTTGCTCAACAATTTCTTATCCTCATACTTTTTGTGATGACATTGAATCGTTAATGTAGCAGACGGGCGTCCGAAAGATCGACGTTCAATTCTCCGTTGCAAACTCAAATTTTATCCGTTGTTAGCCTTGGTAAGTATTAGCATTTCCTGTCTCTGCCTCTCGTAGTCATTGCACTCAGAATCTCAATTACGATACTTAATCAGATGTGGTTGGCACGATCACCTTGGAATTTCCTGAATCATTTTTTTCCTTTATGTTTATTGCAAAATGCATACCCTAGGAAACTTGATCATCAATGCGATTCAAGGTCGGATTACATTATTGCAAAGAAAACAATCAGAGAAGGATTTAATTTTATTGTTTAAGCCAATTCCTTCAAATTTCTCATTTTTGCATAGGCTGTTTCATTCAACTATTCTACCTTCAACAGTTATTAGTTTTATCTCACATTCTTAAAATGTTGTTAGATCTTCTCCATGAAAATTTTGCTTAATTACTAGACATAGGGTCCCACTTTTTCCATGAATTATTGGAGCTGGAACTTCATTTCTATATCCTTTCAAAACGGTATTCCGCTCAGAAATTGTAGGCATGAAGCACTAAATTAAGGATCTCATAAGCAATCAAGGTGCTAAGATAAAAGGATTGATAAAACAAGGCAGAGACATTGACACAATTTGTGGTCTTATTGATCATGGGAATACCCAGTGTTGCTTTGCCAATACATTATAGTATAAAAGGATGAACTCGTTTAATTGTCTATGTATGTGCCGTGCACGCGTATTCAATTGAAATAGATTGAGTGTGCTTGATGGGCTTGTGGTACATGGTTGAGCTTCAGTAATTGGGCTGGTTACAGAAAGTGTATATTTATGTTTCTAGCTTATGGAGTTATGGTGTTTGCATATTACGTAATATTAACGTGACTAGTGTGTTGATCGTGAAGCTAATCATCATGCTTGCCGACAGTATTTTGCTGAGGAGAAAGAGATGGGAGATGTGGTAGAACATGGAAACAGCATGGCTGCACCTATAATCCTCATCATTGTCACTGTTGTACAGTTCATTCCCAAATACATTGAACAACAAGCAAATGTAATGTCAAACTTATATATGTTCAAAATCTATGACTATATTCTTATGAATGCTTCAATACTGAAAATATCTATAAAGATTAAAAGCAATGCAACATGGTTTATTTGAGGATTAAAGGGGGTAGCCAGTCAGGGAATTAACGACACCATGAATCACTACAGCCAAACTGGATCTTCAAATAGATTTTGGTCCGTCTCTTGGTAGGTTTAATGTGCAAAATTTCTTGACCATTGATAACTTAGAAGTTAGAACATTAAATAGCATGAACAAAGTTGTAAAGGGGATTGTTCTGAATCATCTGATAGAAAATGTATTCAGTCAAACAATTGCTTTAAATACCGGGAAAATGTCATTTTGTGAGGATATATGATTTCAAGCTCATCAAAGGAATGGTTAGTTTCTGTATTAAACAAACAATACCTGTATAGTGTTTCATTGTAATCTTTGCTAATATGTTGTTCTTAGATATTCATTTGGAAACCATTAATTTTTCCTTAAGCACTTTGACCAATCTAACAATATCCATTATTCATATCCTCAGTATCTTCTACAATAATAAACAACTTCGTCCTACACTTTTTCTCATTTATTGCTCTTCTTTATGTCATTTACGTCTATCTTTTATCGTAATTAGTATTACTGTTTAACTTTATATATGCATATGGAAAGCATGTAAAATTTTGTGAAAACATTGGGTGAGGGAAGGATTAGCATGGTAATTGTTTATTTTGTTTTATCATTGCTATATCAATTCGAGTCTCTACATTTGAGTGTTTCTATACTGTTGCAAGAACTAGTTTTATCTTATGATTTACGTCTACAGAAGGGAAGCATGAGCGATACAGAAATCATGTTGCGCAAAGAGTTACAACAACTATACAAAGACGCAAGTGTCTTATCACAGTAAGTGATTATAATATTTTCTAATATTGTTAGAACAAAATTATGATGACTTTTGAACGAGGAAAAGTTGCGAGCCTTTACATGCAATGTGATTAATTGGTGATTACATTGTAAAAATGGTTTTGTGTGGCTTAAATGCTTAAACATTTTGTTGCAAGGTAAGAATGATTTGGTGTGTTTTTCATAACAACAAACAACATGGCTTGTGTTTCGCCTATGGTCACATATAATGGTTCATGTATGGAAATCTAATTAATTATGCTGTTTATTTCTTATTATATACGAATATGTTTTCAATTCTAATTTTCTTACTACTATAAATTATCAGGCCATCAACATTTGCGCAAGCAGCCAAGCTGAAGAGGAAAGCTGCAACCAAGGAGAAAGAGCTAGCAAAATGCATGTAGAATTGTTTATTACACCAAATAGTTTGCTTAAAATCACCCCATACATTGCAGAGTATAATTATTTAATACTGCTGTACTGTCTGATCCGGGTTTCTTGCTTTATTGTTGGCAAACCATCCCTATCAAATCACTACATCTAAATAATTTGCTGAATCAACTGCAGATGTATGTCCATTAGTTAGTGTTTGCATTTCAACTTCTTGTCATATTTTGCTGAATAATATGTTTGACATTTCAACTTCTTGTCATATTTTGCTAGCAAAATGCATGTAGATTTGCGGGAAAAAAAAATAAAAATAAAAATAAGTTGACGCTTCTCTTCTGTAGTTAATTTTTGCTTTAAGGATAAAGTTATTCATTAGAAGAGGCACAATATTTTTTCTGTATTTATGGTGTCATATTTAGAACAATCCTTTCTTGAACACAATGGGTCTCTTTACTCTAAATGACATGATGCTTATTCTATTAGTAAATGTCCAATAAGGCTACTTCGAATGTGCTCTTGTTGTCTTTAGATTTATTTCCTGCTACATTTTGAACTGATATTATGTTGTCTAATGTGAATTTTAGATATGGAACATCATGTCATGGAGAAGAAATCAAATTATGATCCATACACAAAACTTATGATGCCATTGAAGGTGATTCTTCTTGTGTTATATGTTAATGAGTTGCGTCCACTGGAGACATTTGATGCTCTTAAACGGGTCATATAACAGGTGTCGACGTATATTCTGCTGACAGTTTGGTTTTGGAAATCGCCTGTGGCATCAATACCTAGGGAGCTTGTGACACCCTTAGGTGAGCAATGGTTTCCTACATTGCATACACATTCATTTTTTAAATTGCCTTCTAAGATACACAGTGGCTCTTCGTTGCAGTACCACAATCATTATCTGTTACCATTCCTATTGCAGGGAAATTACTCTCTTGGAAGGCTGGAACATACACCCAGGGAAAAGTAATGGTATGTGCACTACAATTATACCATTTTTTGCTACTTCTAAATTAATAGTGGCTGATAACTCTAGATAGCTGGCTTCTTTTGCCTGATAACCTCTTCTCTGTATATGTGTCTGCCATGATCTTGTATTTATCACGGTCAATAGGAAATCCTTGAGCTGCAAAAACATCTGTTTCTTTCGCATACTATGGACCCTGATGTAAATTGTAATGATAGCCTGGCGTATTACTAGCTGACATGCTGTACACTAATTGTGAATAAGATTTATTCAGCCAGTGATGTTCAAATGATTTTAGTCTTGCTCACCTTACATCAGATAAAATACTAATTCACCTTGGTATTTTTAATGCTTTGGGAAATTCTCGGATTTGATCTTTCAAGCACAACACACAAATATCAACCAAAAAAAATGAAATTAACTAATTGTTGTTAGGGGCTTCATTCTCATTGTTTATGTTTGGATGCTATTGAACTCCCGTTACTTGCTCTTACCATCTTAACCGGACTGAATACTACTTTCGATATGGTGTTCAGTGTGCTTTTGATCTGTGCTATTGTTTTGGGATGGGTTTGAATGTTTGATAGTAGTGAATATTGTGTTTTAACATGCATAGATCTAACTAATAATCATATGCTTGATTAAAGGGATACACACATTTTCTTATAGCATTATCCTCAAAACAACACTCGGTTACTATGTTCTTTTTGTTATACATCATGTTCTTGTTTGATATGTTAAATCACAATATAGTACTAATAGTAATCTTCTATATGACATACTATTGTGTCCCCATCCTCTCATGTTTCTGAATAATGCAAGAAAGTATAAAAAGGATGAGTAATGGTTTTGCAGGTTGGCATCTTACCATGGCTAATACTGTGTACAAGGGTAAGCAAGCTCATATGCGGAAGATTTATCAATTAAGCATAGGAGAGTGGAGAGTGTTTGTATTTTCTAGAGTGCAGTGATGAATACAAATGGTGGGGCCAGGGAAGTCTCTGTATTTTCCAAGTGCCTGTTTGACTGCATTTTTATCAGCACTGTCAAATGTTTGTATCAGTAAGGTTCCATGACTTTTCCCATGAACCTTGTTAAAGTTCTCATTTTAAAGTATGTGATCCGTTCATTAAACAAAGAGTCTTTAAAAGTGTGATGCATATATTTATATATGAAAAGTATGTTCTGTAAGTAACTAATCGTGAACATCACTTCCATCTGGTTTCTCGTGGAGTCCGTGTTTACGAGCTGGGAGTACAAACCGTGCAGACGACGGAAACCCATGTTGGGAGTTGAAAGTATTTTTTGTTATAGTGTAAAGTTATGTTGTGAGAGATGAATTTGGTTTGTGGCCAAATGAAGTGCAGGTTTGGTGCTGCTTTAGAAGTCCTGGAAAATTGGAAATGGTATGTCCATCTTTTACGGAGTGTTTTTACCACCCCTTGAATGGGTAATTTGTAGAGCAGAATTGGCTTTTTGAAATGAAAATTATTGAACCCTTTATGTGGCAGAAGTCAGTGGGTGGATTCAGTAAACAAGACATAACATTTGATTGCGAAAAAACATACCAAAATGAAGCTATATTTTCACTATTACCAAACAGTGGTTCAACTATTTAAACTTTATTTTGTCCATATGCTGTAAAACTTTTATTGGATCTTGTATGACCTCAATATATGGAGTTCATTAATTATGAGATTAGCCTTAATATGGTCTTATAACTTTTTTTTATTCAAAGTTTAGGGACTTAAAACAAAGTGAGAATGTGAACGTACGTGTGTGAATGGGTTGATGAACAAAGCAAGATGCCATTGAGAGATGACATACACAAGGCGTCGCCGGATCTTTTTAGTCAGATTCTCGTCATTTCAGGTTAGAGTCGGGTCATATTATTTTTCATTTCAACTGATATTTCAATTTTTCGTATTAGGTCAAATTAAGTTCATAGGTAATATTGACCGATTTGTCGGTTCATACATGTCGGTCCAAATTTGAACTATGATTCATCATTCTCATGTATATCTGCATGCATGCTGAACCTTATTATCTTAAAAATCGATCACCACAAGAAATCTATCTAGAAAGTGTGTTTAGTATTAATGAGTAGTAAAGAAGATGAAAATTTGTATTGATATGGCGTGCTAACATTACAGATATCACGTGAAGAAATTAATAATAGAAAAGCATACAAGTACAAGGAAGTCATATATATCAAAGGAAGAAGAATTTATATTGTCTGATTAAACATAAAAAAAACACATATCATATCAAAGTATTCATCATATGAACAACTGTTTTGATTCTCCAACACTCATTTGAAGCACAACTTCATCCTCAAAAACAAACACACTGCAAAACAAGACATAAACTTTAAATGAGGCAAGGGTACCCACAATCCAAAATCCTTTATTATCAACAGTTGTTTGCCCCCAAAATATGAAAACACAAGTACCCATTTCCAGTTTTTAATTCCCTTCATCTCACGGCAATGGCATTCTAAACAAGACAAATTTGTATGTCTACCTCAAACTCAAACTCTTTACTCTTCACCCCCACAAATCCCATCATTTCTGCAAATTAGCCCTTTCTTTCAAATTATTTAGTGCAGAGGACAATGGAGGGGTCACTCATGGGGATCCAAATCATTGGGTTATTTACTTACCTATTTTTTTTACACTTTTACTCAAAAAGGGTTTATCTTTTTCCTTGCCCATATCTTGTATTGTGTGTTTTGTTGTGGATTCAAGTTATGGTTTGAAATAGCAATTCCTCTATAAAATCTATGTATGAGGAAATGGAAAGAAAAGGAAAGTTCCCACTTTGGGTTTTGAATGATTGAAGTTGATATGGTATATTAGGTTATTAGGCTTTTAGTGCTCCTTGCCTTTGGATCAGCCATTGCAGAATGAGTGAATGAAGGTCAACTCTTGGACCATGCTATTGTGTTTATTAAGCTACAATGGTTACTATACTTTGAAAAGGCTTATTTTGTTAGATAATAATATGTTGGGAAAATTGAAGCTTTATGACTCACTTTCAACTTGTATGATGACCACTCACACATCCGCAAAAATATAACTCAAGTGACTTTGGAGTATGGCTTTGTGTGATTAGTAAGAGTTTGTGAGTAAACAATCACGAGGAGTCGAGAAAGATCAATTTTTTTTAACAATTATAAGTAGGTAACATATGAAATTTATTTGTTTGATATAGTTTAGAGAGACTATGTTAATGAGTCGGTGATGGGTAGATAAATCACTTTCATCACCAATCTATAATCCGACATGTAGTGTTTGTCACTCATATTCGACGGATGGATCGAGATTTTTCGGGTGAGATATAACCTGTTTTTTCAGTTAATGTTCAATATTGAAGCATCAAATTATTAAGAAAGAATTTGGTGAATTTATAAAGTATAATTTAATCTTAATACTTCCTTACAACTTAACACACTAATAGTTTCAATAGATAACAATCATTTTTCTCATAAACTTTTGAATAATTAAAGAATACATTTTATATTTTATGTACGACCACAGTATATTTTAACAATATCTTTTTAATTTAGTTTTTATCTAAACTAACGTAATTTAATTGTATTATACGCAACCAAATACATTCTTACATAATAAACTCAATTTACTCACATAAGTGCCGAAATTACTTTTTTTTTTTAGTGGGAAGGAGAGTCGGTGGTCACCGACTCATCTAGATGCGCTTTTATTAATAAAAATGGGCTAAATAGTAATCAAACGGGAGATAGTCTGACCCCTTACATAAGAATGCAAGATCAAAAACACCTTCCGGCGGGTCACACAATACATTTAAGCCAAGAGTAAAGTCAATGTTAGCTAGATAGTACGCTACTTTATTCGTCTTACGGTAGGCATGACGCAACTGAATATTTCATATTCGTTTAAGGAAGTCTTGCAAATAATTACCAGGCTAGAGAGAGGGTAATGCCGGCATAAAGTCTTCTTGAGGAGTATAGTTACCAACTGAGAGTCGGTCTCCAATGTAACACAACGATAACCATACTCTCAAGCAAGCCCAAGACCATGAACGACGACACCCTAAAGCTCGGCCATGGGTACCGAACATTAGCCTTAAAAAATTACCTATTGAAATTAAACAAAATTGAAGTTACTAAACATATACTAACAATCTTATCTAATCTTCACAAACTTAATCTTAACTACATTGAATAGTTTAGAGAAATATTTTAAAATCATCTTAATAATTACTCTTTTACAAGAAACCACTTTTAATAATTTTTTTAGCATAAAATCCTTAATATTGATCTATTTGAAATAAAGCACGCCTTAAAAATTGGCATAAAACCACCCTAATTTTAAACTTTTGCAATTAGCCACCTCCATACTAATTAAAATTACATAAAATAATTTAAAGTTGAAGCATAGACAGGGTAAATTTCCATTATTAATGTTATAAATAGTTTCAATAGTTGGGTTAGGTAATAAAATTATAATAAAAAAATATAAATCATTACTCATGTAAAAAAAAATCATGCAAAATTTAAAAATTACTATCTCGTACACAAATTATCGTCAAATACACCATCAATAGAAAACTACAGAAAAACCTAAGCCTACATATATTTTTTCTCGAATTGGTTTGCTGTAACCAACAAAGGAAAGCTATGGAAAAACTTAAATCTCCGGGTATTTTTTTTATTCGGATTGATTTGTGATATATAGTTTTAACCTTTTTTCAAAAAAAAAAATCACAAAAAACTACAAGAAAAAGAAGAAAAAAATGAAAAGTTTTAAGATTATTTTTTTTGCAAATTTTGCTTCAGATATTTTTACCCAGGATTTTTTTTTATCGCGGATACTTTTTCAAAGATTTAAAAACTTTATATTACAGTTTTTCCATAACTATTTTTGGGGTTTTTAACCCACAACTTTTTATTGTTTTATGATTTTTTGCAAAATAAAAAATTGTTTTATTGACGTCATTTTTGATCAACTAAAACAAGTGACAAGTTTTTTTTTTCAAAAAAATAGATCCGGCAATCACATCATCAATTTAACCGGAGTTGAGAAAGTATTAGAATTGGTTTTGTAGCCATATTTTATTTGCGAGTTAGTAATTTTTAATTTGGATTATTTTTGTTATATGGATAATAGTTTTTTTTAGTTATTATAAATTGTAATACTTAACCAAACTATTGAAACTAATTATGATATTAATAATGAAATTTGCATTGCCTATACTTCAATTTTAAATTATTTAATATAATTTTAACTAGTATATGGTGGTTAATTATGAACATTTAAAAATTTAAGGTGGTTTTATGTCAAAAAATTTATACCCTGGGTGATTTATCACAAATAGATGAATATACTAGTATTTACACGAATTGCTTATATTAAGGGCGTGTTTAGTAAATTAAATTTGTGGTTGTAGTTATGGTATGTAGTCGTAGTTATGGCTTGTGATTGTGGTTTTCAGATCAATTTTTGTAGATGTAGATTTATAATAAAATATTGTAGTTGAATGCGTAATGCGTTTAGTTAAAATAGATTTATAGAGGTTTTTAATCCGGTGAGATACACAAATACCCCTCTCTCAATTAAGAAGGATACTCGATATTTCTTCAGATAAGTATCATACCACAACTATGATTTTGTACAAATTAAACAAACTAGAAGATCAATTGTAGGGATGAAAGAAAATGTAGATTTCAAGTAGCCGATCTTTTCTTCAGAGGATTTTTTTTTTCTTTTCAAAGGTCCTCCCGTTCCCTTTAATTAAGACCGGAGAAGAAAAAGGAAGAAGAAGCAAGATCAGATAATCGACTTTTTAAACAAGATCAGAGAAGAAAGAGGAAGAAGGTGCAATGGGGGGCATCTATTCTCTTTCTTTACAAAAAAAGAAAGAGGAAGATGAAGGCCGAAGAAGAAGTTTATGGGTGGATCTCGTATGCTTTTCGAGGAAGAAGAAGCTAAAGAATTGCTTCTGGGAAGGTCGAAATAGATGGATTTGGTATGCTTTTCTTCAGTACGATTCAAAGGGAAGGAGGAGAATGCTTTGCTTGTTGTTAGGAAGAGGAGAAGGGTGATTAAGAACGTAACAAATTTCAAATCTTAAACAAAAATCCCCTACTACAATCTTCTCTGAAAGTTGTTTTAAATTTCGCTCTTAAATCTACTAAAACATAAAACAAGACAACAATCCAATGCACAAATTTAAAACTAAACAGAGATTGTAAATTAAGGGGTCCACTTTAAATCTTAAATAACCTAATCCGGATAGCAACTAAACACGTCCTAAATTA
The DNA here is from genome assembly GCA_033239045.1 of Fagopyrum esculentum. Classification (NCBI taxonomy): domain Eukaryota; kingdom Viridiplantae; phylum Streptophyta; class Magnoliopsida; order Caryophyllales; family Polygonaceae; genus Fagopyrum; species Fagopyrum esculentum. Next base: position 97,623 of record BSUD01000231.1, read on the forward strand.
CATGATCTATGCAAACTTAATCTTAAATACACGTTAAGTTTTATAAATGCTTATATAAATAGGTTAGATGTTTTAAAAACATTTTTTGGCATGCTAATTGTTACAAGATCCTAGGCATGATGTTGTTGTGAAACTAACAAATCAGACCTATTGTGTGTACCCAAACTTGTAGCATCTCGAGTTGATAAAAACTCGCGTTACAAAATTTGTTGAGAAGGATTGGATTTTTGTTATGGGATTGTGATATAACTGACATTACTCAAGTAAATGACAACTAATGAAGGTCAATACTACAATGACTTGATCTAGACAAAGAATCCGTCAATACATTGGGACAAATGGTTTTCCTCATAAACACAAAAAGCAAAATTGGATAACAATGGAGAAGACGAAAATGAAAAGAGATGAGATGGAGATGGAGATGGAGGTGGACGTTTGATAGAAGAATGAACAAGATGAACTAAGGAGATCAATTGTAAGAACCTTGATGTAGATGATAAGACTCAAACCAATGTCTTACCTCACCACTTTCTCTATACAACTTTATACAAACTTCAATGGGGTCAAGCACTATACAACCTTATACAAACTTCAACGGAGTCGAGTACAAGGAGAAGGCTAATGATAACCTAGGATACACCGGATAAAAGCCCACAAGGAGGAGGCTAATGATGAACTAGATAAACCGGATAGAAGCCGCCTTGAAGATTATGGTCATATATTATACATTAGAAAAATCTTTGTTATTATCTATGTTACACAGAAATGAAAAATTGGGAAGTGAATAGCCAATGTCAAAATTATAGAAAATAAAACATTAACATAATACACAGTTGAGATTGCTTAGGGTAATTCATTTATCCGGTTGAGCACAAATTCACGTTTATTAAGAGTAGGGATGTAGCAAAATAAAAAGCAACCTCAGCTGAATGAACAACATTTGCCTACTTATGCACACAGCTCACACCTACCATCTCACTACTAGATTACACAGACTGAAAATCCGAGCCTATTACAGGGGCATTTCTGGAAGTTGAAAGTTTGAATCATCAACACATTGCAGCTTCTTCCTCAATCATTCTAAGCATGTGATGGGTTGCCTCTGCTATATCATCCACAGAGGTGAGTTGACACCCTTCTTCAACCTGCAATCACAATAATAAATTTCAATTTTCATTCTAACTAACTAAAATGTCTACTGTCAGAAAGTCAAAAGTCATAACAAAATACAATTCAGTCTCTTAATCTAGCAAATTCAGCAATTATCACAAAATATCCAAAATCCAGTTTGGAATTTAGCACTTGAAATGTGGACATAAATAAGCTACTTTTGCTTAGGCTCAACCCAATTTAATGCAAAACCCCACCCAATTATTAACATTAATGCACATAAATAGAAACCTTATACGATGACAGTACAGTTATACCCTCTTGTTCCTGGCTTGCCAAGTTCAACAGAAGAATGATTTAAATGCTGAACCAAACACACAAATTTTCAAATAAAAGAAATAGCCTTTATACTGTGAGACAATAATAGTACAATTATTATATGCTTAAAGATCTCCTCTCAACTGTGTGAAAAGCACAGAGAATCTGAAATACCTTGGCACTAATGGAGTAGAGAGCTAAAGGGTCCAAAGAAGTGACATTGAGGTGAAGTATGGATAACCGGAGTACTTGAAAACCCGCAACAAGCTTCGAGAGTTGCCTGGGTCTCTTCTTTGAAAGGATTCGGATATTTGCATGGCTTTCTATTAAGGTGACTTCAATGTCAGCAACTGAAGCTGCAGTGTTGGAGTTGAATTTGTTTGGAGATTGTGACCAAGTGTACTGAGGATATGTGAAGAATTCTGCAAATGGAGGTTTTGTGAGTTCTCCTTGAGTAGTGGCTGTGGCTTGTTGGAGAATATGTTCAAGTTCCTTGACATACTCAATTGCTCCTCCTACAATGGAAGCCTGGTCACCCTGTTGAGGAGATGAAGCAATTAGGTCACAGAAATTGAAAATTGATAAAAGAAAAAGAAGAAATTAGATGGATACCCTTTGAGCATAAGATTCCGGCATGAGAGAACGCAGGACGGCGAGATGCTCGTTCATTTGTTTTCTCCGATTTCGTTCAACAACAATGTGAGTCATTCTTTGATTCTCGGCTTCCTCTTTGTTCTTGCAGACCTTGGGGCGTCTTCTCCTCTTCTTCTTCCCTTGTACAGTCAACCCATGAGGTTTCCGGTCGGCGGTGTCCTTTTTGTCGTGAAAGGATGAAGAAGCGGAGGAGGAGGAGGGGAGGAGGATCGGAACCGCCATGGTGTCCTGAGACGGTGAGATGCCGGCGGCGGCGACATTTAGGGTTGGATGATCTTGAAAAGGGGGAGAATGTTTGAGTGGGTTGGCACAGATGGTCTCGTAAATCAAGAAGTTTAGCAGATCGGTGGATGAAATTGTTTGTAGAGCCATATTTGGGGTTTGGAGGTGGGAATTGTGGGTGGTTTTCTTTTATAGATAGAGAAGAGGAGGATGATGAAGAAGAAGGAGGAGGATGCACGTGAGGTGGGTGTGGGCTGTGGGGGAGAGGGAGAAACAAAGGAAATTATTATACACAAACTTTGTTTTAGCAAAAAGCTAACTCAATGGTTCAATTTCAACTAATGATACCGCTAAACGTTCGTTAGTGTAGCTTAAATCATAATGGGAGGATTATCTTACCTGCATTCCACCGATATTCAAATGTCCGATACACGTGGACATACATTTCGCTTAATCTCATCTCGATTCTGACGAGATTGGATTAGAAAAAAATGTGTATCCTGTCCCGTGAAAAATTTATGGGAGGAAAACTTCTCACCTCGGTTATTCGCATGTATATAAATAATAATTTTTTATATTTTTATTAATATTGTATTGATAATTAATATACATATATATATATATATATATAATTATAATTTATATTAGTAATAATTCTAAAAATGATAAATATTAAAAGAGTAGTAATACTAACTGCGTACAATAGTATTAATTATAATATTCATTAATATTATATTATGTTGATGGTACTTGTTACGAATGTAGGCCTCTTGAATCGGTAATTCGGTATCGATTTTTATTTATTATCATTTATGTTTTTAAACATGAGAGAAAAGAATTGAGTTAAATAGACATATATTTACTAAATGAGACGAAGAAAAAAGTTGTAAATTCTTGCGGGATTAAGCTCGTCTTGTCCCACGTGGGACAAGGCCCTCACGAAACGAAGAAAAAGTTGTAAATTTCATCACGTTCAGTTTATAATTTACAGGACGGGATGCAGCCATGCAGAACAACCTTAATCCCGTCCCGCCCTATGCCTAGCCTTAGTCGGATCTAAACAAATTTGCAAAAATTCCATAAAATGAGGGTGAACTATGAATGGTAGGATTTTGGTTCGTGGGGTGGGTTTGTGTTCTTAATATTTACCCATATTGATGGAAGAATTGAGTTAAATAGGCTTTTGTTTTGTCACCCCTCTAATTTTACCATATATATATATATATATATATATATATATATATATATATATATATATATATATATATATATATATAGAGTATAGATCCTATGAGAACACCCCTTAACGTGAGAACATGAGAACAGATTCGTAATTATTATCAGTTTTGTTACGAATGTGCCATATCGTTTATTGTATTATTCGTAGTTATTGTTGGTTGAGTGGATTATTCGTAATTATTGTTGGATTCCTAATTATTATTATTCGTAGTTATTATTATTTTTGATATCTACTCTAAATCTCAACCATTAATACTCACATCCAACGGTGTACGATTGTTCTCATGTTCTCACGTTAGAGGGTGTTCTCATGGGAACCACACCCTATATATATATATATATATATATATATATATATATATATATATATATATATATATATATATATATATATATATATATATATATATATATATATATATATATATATATATATATATATATATATATAGTATAGATCCTATGAGAACACCCCCTAACGTGAGAACATGAGAACAGATTCGTAATTATTATTAGTTTTGTTACGAATGTGTCATATCGTTTAATGTATTATTCGTAGTTATTGTTGGTTGAGTGGATTATTCGTAGTTATTGTTGGATTCCTAATTATTATTATTCGTAGTTATTATTATTTTTGATATCTACTCTAAATCTCAACCATTAATACTCACATCCAACGGTGTACGATTGTTCTCATGTTCTCACGTTAGAGGGTGTTCTCATGGGAACCACACCCTATATATATATATATATATATATATATATATATATATATATATATATATATATATATATATATATATATATATATATATATATATATATATATATATATATATATATTATTCCCTTGAATGAAAATAATTGGTTAAATAGGGATATATTTACTAAATGAGTTTATGCTATGAGTGCTCTTAATAGAGTAACAGTGTAATAGTACTAGTTATTCACTTTACCTACATTAATTTATAGTTTATAGTTTAGTAGTGTAATTTTCATACTTTGCACTATTTTAAAAAAAATTTAAGTAACATAAATTATTATAATTAAAAATATTTTATTCCTTGGTTTATTATAAATGTAATATATTGTAATTTTTATTAGTTTGAAGGAAAAAAATTTCATCCAATTAATTATATTATAAAATGAGTATATGAGAATTTTTTTAAAATTTATTTAGAAGGATAAAATATCAATTAGTGAGATATTATCTTTTAGAATAACAATAGTTTATTTAATTTTAACGCAAATTAAAAATAGTTAAATTTAATTAATAAAAGATATATAATCGATCATGAGATATAATGAACAAATAAATAATGAAAATATAAATTATTAAAAAAAAAAGACACGTGTTATACGTCGTATGAGAGAATGACATGTGATTTTAGGATCTTCTGCTTTATTTTAGTATTAGTTTAATTCACATACCTTGTACGGGTAGTTCTAATATATATAACTTATTTTAAATTTAAAAGTTATGGAATTAAAATTTGGGTATTTTGATTTTGTAAATATTTAGATTTATATAATATATAAAAGTAATATTTTATATAAATAAAATTATAAAAATAATGGAATTAAAATCTAATTTAATTTGCTGATAGAAGTTGTTTTTAATTTTTATATTTTAAAAAATAATAAGATTGCTAAAAGTTATTCTCATCCCCAATCGTCCAAATAGGGTTGAAATACCAAAACGTCAAAGTTTTACTTATACGGCTACTTTTGGACACTTCCAAAGACGCCAATAGAACCGAAATGGTCAACAATTTCACTTACGAAGGCGGTCACAACATTATGACGTGCCACCAATCTTGCTTTAAACTCTTGCAAATATTAAACAAGTAAAAGATCTGCAAATGTTATGATTGATATATGAATATAAAATTAAGAATATCATAATTCCAATTGGATTTTTCATGTTGTTTCATTACTATTTTTAGGTACATTTTTAGTTAGATTTTGTGTACAAATTTTTTAACATTACCATTCATTTAGGCCAACTTTAAACTCTTAACAACCGCTTAATTACCGCATTGCATCGCGGTAGTTAAGAGTTTACAAAAAATGAGGGTTAGTTTCATTATTATGATGCGCTTAATTAAGGACACTTATGTCTAGGCATGTTAGATATTATAAATTTTGATTTGGTTTGGTTTTGGGCTCAGTTGATCGAAGTCTGAGACAACCCACTCTCTCATGCTGCTCACGTGATCACTTCAGAGGATGGAACTATGTGTTGCACTTATACCCTTCCTACGTACTTAAGCTCTTATTCTAATCAGAAAACCCTAACATTTTTGCTACTCCTCACACTTAGCCTAGATTTGAGAGCGAAAACACAGAGAGAAAAAGTTCTTGTAAGATCCGAGTTGAGTGATTCACCGAAAAACTTTACGGTGGTCTCTTTTACGTCCAAATCTCCTCCACTGAAAGCTTGGTTACAAACCTTCACCGGATTTACCATAAACGCTTTACATGTTTTTATGTTTTTTCTCTTCTTGACAAGTTTCTAGAAAATCAGATTGTGTCTTCCTTTTCTTTTCTCATAAGCTTTGTTTATTATGTACTTCTACTTAGTGATTGTGTTGGTTCCTCCCTCCTAAGACCAAGCTGAGTAGATCTTTAAAATCGAATTGCGTCACTAATTTTTATTTTATTTTTATTTTTTATGTTTTGAATTTTGGATTTTTTAAGAATAAATCACTCTGCTTGAATTATGTTGAAAAAAGAGAGCGTATTTTGAGTTTATTAGGATAAGTGATGAGTCGAGTGGAATGAGGTTTACGATGAAGGATTGTGTGGCGGTTTGCATCGACCTTTTCTAAACATTAGAATTTACATTACTATTTCAACGATGTTATAAAAAATGATTACCTTTATGGTTTTTTTAGTTTATTAAAATTATATATATATATTGTAATACAAATAACTATTTTTATCTATTTTTTCCCGCCCAATTTACTTATTAGACCAATCTTCTCAAGTTATATTTACACTTACCATGAAACGAGTCCTAAAAACTAAAAATCATCACAGAATACTTCATATAAAGTTATTGAATGTGAAAATAACATTGTCGAAGACCAAAAGAACAACGTAACAAGCTTTTTTGTTAACTAAATAAACAATATTTACAATATTTAATAACAAGAAGGCAAAACTTGAATGCTAAATAATTAATATAATCAACATTTCTAATATAATAAAGAGTTCTCGTGCGTTTTGAACATCTTCGACTTATTAGTATCTAAGAAGAGGTTTAGCTGATCTAAATAAGACAATGACTTGATTCACATCAATAATCTATAGTCACTTTCTACCAAAAGTATAATCTATAGTTACTCAATTTTAAAAAGAACATGTCCCTACTATGCACATGTTAAAAATATTATATAAATTATTTGTGTATATGGAGGCACTTAAATTCTTTCTTATTTTATACATATTATTTATCGATTGAATTAATTAGGTGTGTACATGGGACACGGGACAAAATTTACAAATTTTTTTTTTCTTCGTCCTGCACGGGCCCTACCCTACGTGAAATGAGACGGGCTTAATCCTACAAAATTATGCACTGATTATATTCAATATTTGTATTTGTTTTCCCTCATATTTAAACACACAAATGATATAATAAAAAAAAACCGATACCGAATTACTGATTAAGAGGCCTACATTTAGTACATTCAAAATGAATACAAGTTACACCAAAGTGTGTCTTCCTGATTTACATTCTAAAAATTTAGCATTGCATTGGACTGTCGGATGGTAAGTATTAAGGGTCGAAATTTAGGGTAGATATCATAATTAAACAAAACTAATAATAACTACGAATAATCCATTCAACCAACAATAACTACGAATAATACATTAAACGATATGATACATTCTTAACAAACTAATAACAACTACGAATAATATATTAAACAATAAGGTTTGTTCTCATGATTACTACACATGCATATTATTTCAGTGAACCTTTTTTGACGCATAGTAAATATTCTAGTTTAAAGGGAGACATCTAGATTACTACACATGGGACGGTGGAAAATGTATAAGACATTTTGATTAACAAAACATGTATTGCATTTCAAAATGTGATTTTGGTGGTTTTAAATGGAGAGAATAGAAAGGGCGAAATTTTATGATTGATTTTCTTCATTTTGTTATTTATTTAAAACCTAGCATGCAGTGTATCTAACAACAGGATTGTAGCGTTAAGTTTGGAGCAATAATGTTACGTTACGTTAGCAAAATTAAACTCGACAAGGTCCATGTAAAACTGAATTGGTGCAGTTCAAGTCTGAGAAGGATCTACTTTTCTTTACCTTCCAAATTCATAGAAGCAGTCAAAAACTTGACGCAGCAACAGTGGGGCCCAACCCTACAAAGCCAAACAACACAACAAGCTCTCTGCTTCACATTTACCCATGTTGCCACACATTTTCTTCTTCCTCGTTATCACAACAACCTGTAACCTCTTTTTCTTTTCTTTTTATAATCTCTTCTGCACGTATTATACATAACCACATAAATAAGCAAGCTAAACCCAAATAGTAAATACAATACAAGACGTCTCACTTCATACAACTACCATTCACCTCATTAATTCCGGGTTAGGAAAGACGGTATTTCTCCGCTATGCCACCCAATCTTTTGTTTCATAGCTAATAACTCTAGAGATATTCATAAGTTAGAGTATTAATGGACACTTCTTTGGAATTCAAAGAAAAGGTAATCGGGTAACCGTTTCGACACATTTGGATCACAGACAAGAACAAAAGCTACAACCAATCGATATCAGATTCTCACCATATTTAGTAATTTTGCCCAAACGCTAACAACCATAGCCTCTCCACTACTCAAACCAGCAATTTAAAGCATTACCATACATAACACTACTATCTTAAGCATAATGTAATGGCCCAGAAGACATACCCAGCGAACCAGAGAGGGATGGGTGAGGGGAAAAGGAAGCTTTGATGAACAGTAGAAGAAACACTGTTGTATGAAGAGAGTGATGAAGACAGGTGTTGGGAGACCCCTTTGGACCACGGTTCAAGGCTGTCAGACTTTCACCCCCACAGAATCCATGTGATCATCAGCTTACACTACACAAGTACATTGCCAAGGCCATGCAATTTTGCAAACCAAATCATTCACAACAAATCATAAAAAGTAGATCTATCATAACTTAAACTAATTGCAGCCTTTCTTTCACATGCAACTATCCTTTTCTAACTTTTAATTATGCATTTTAAGCTACCCAATAAGACACACTCGCTTCTGCATGAAAACAACATCACAGTTTAATATTTATATTAAGATTTATTATAAAAGTGGTCACCATGCACTTCTCATCTTGCCAATTTAGGCTAAGTAACATACGTATGCATGTGGAACTCCATGGGGGGTGTTTGCCTGACACTTCAAAGCCCCTCCCTTTGGGACCACCAACAACGTCTACAAACTTACAACAATGATATTATATTAGAATGCATGGAGCAATTATACATGCAAATAGTAGGATAAGTCCCATGATTTTGTATGCATTCATGTATTACTGCCACAAAAATACAACACACCGAGTTCCAGAGACTGTATCTGAATTGCAATCTTTCTTTCAAGGAACATAATTGCCTAGGGAATGTGAAGATTTTATTAAATAAACGAAGAATGGAGAAAGTAATAAACTATTTTATATACTATACTCGTTATATCTTTTATTATTGACGTGTGAACTTTCATCCTCGACAAAAACGCCACGTAAATGAACATGTAACCAAGATTGTCACAGATTGAACTGAAGAGGCAGAAATGGCATCAAACTGACAAGTTTACCAGCCATGTATGAATGTTCGACTGCATGTAGAGAGTTTCTAGATGAATGGGTATGTATGACTAAGGATAAAAAATTACCATCAGAAAGGACCCAAGTAGATTTTAATTGAATGCTTTCGAGTTAGGTGAACTTCCAGGCATGTGTTCGGTAGCATCAATATTGTTAACACCTGCAAAACTACATTGGTATACCGTATACAAGGATAAGTGCAGAGGAAACACCTTAGTGCAGAACAACAGATATCAGAAGAGAGAATAATTTTCTGAATACGATGTTTGCCGTTCTGTCGTAGACTAGGACAACGTCATATTCGGCAAAATCAACTTGGATGCACTAGGATTCCTGGTGTATCTAACAATCAAAACAAGATCTCGGACAAATATTACATAAAAATTAGCTTGACGGATACTTTATGAATATATTGAGCATTTTGTGGTGTACTGGGACATAGTAAGGAAATCACACACATGAATACATTAATGGATATCACTATAAGATGTGCTAAGTGAGGTTACCTGGAATTTACTGCAAAAACAAGTGTTTCATAACCCATATTACACTGAAAATAAATTATAAATTTCAATTGCTAGCTATACATAAGCAATAACCATGCAGAAAACAAATGAAAGATTGAGCTCTACCATTCTCCGTGAAACTCCTACATAATTCTCAACAACTGAAGTTACAAGCCTACAAATGCACGTTGAGAAGCAAATTAAACACGTCAAAATGTCATGAAAGAGATTTTATCGAAAGAATTCTCGATGGATTAGAAGTACTTTCATTGATTGAAATCACTAATATAGGCTAATTTGCAATGTTTTGCCAAATAAATGGAAAATCTGAAAGCAGATATGTGTAAATTGGCAATTTAAGGGGTGGTTAAGATGTTTACTATTTATAATACCATGAACACAAGCATGCAACTAGCCAACTACCATCTACACATACAATGTAGTCAACAAAAATTATACTGTATGTCTGCACCCCAAATCCATTAGACTGCAAAAACTAGTCCCATAAACAAGCATGTAACTACCATTTGCAGAAATCAGTCTTGTCAGATAAAGAATGTAGTATAAACAAGATGTAGGCTCTTAGAAAGTCATAGTGCTGGTTCTTCTAAAATTATTTGTCTGGAGGTTCACTCAGTTAGAAGAACTTAATCCTAAAAACGCAATACAGCAATGTTCAAATGAGAATTTAATAAATACTATCACGGGAGAGGTTATCACTCTATCAAATCTTCCACCAAGCATTAACAAAGGAACCAAATTTGCGATCCTCACCCCTGTACTTAACTCTAATTTTGGCACATTAGTATTACAAGACATAATCAATCCAAACAGTGCACTGTCTCTTGGGAATGCGAGCACTAGATCATTTCCTCAGGCTAAATGTGCTAAGTAGGCAGGTGGCATGGTGGATGAAATTCATTACAATTTGCATTAGTGTGCTTTCTAGTTTGTAGTGAAGTTTGGGTTGAGTTAAAGCTCGGACCAAAGAACGCCCTGGAACCTATTTCACTCGAAAAGATCAACAGAAGATGAGTTCCAGTTCATGGAGTATCTTCGAGTATTAATTACATTTCTCAAGTGTTAATTGCATCATTTTCCACGATAACACTTGCATCATGTTCCACAATTACGTTCCTTGTAGTCAGTTGTGACCTACTTCATAGAGATTTTACTAGAATTATGTTAAGCTAGTTAGGTCTCATGTAGTTGTAATTGTCTTTCCGTGCTCATTATCGGGATGCACTTTGGATAAGCCATTATTGGCTTCATAACTGTTGATGGGTATGAATCATCATGTCTTCAAAAAAGAAAGCACAGAGTGGAGACACCAAATTTTGTATCTATAGGAACCAACTTTTAAGGAAAATACATGGAAGGACAAGCAAAGCCAGCAAAACTGCAAAAAAGGGCATTCAGTCTACCAAAACTTGGAATTCAAAATACAGATGTTCAGGGAATACCCTCTTTGTTATCTTTTTAGGAACATTTGGAAACACGTTGTTATCGGACTGGCCAATCATAAAGTGTGCTTGTTTATTCACTAGAATGGATTGTTAGGGAACTTTCTTTTTCATGAGGTTATGATAATCATTCCCATTTTCTTTCCTAATCCTTATTTGTTATCTTTCTGTTTCCATTGTTAGGCCCTAAATAAAAGGCCCTTGATCTCTTTCAAAATTCAAAAACTTACATAAAATACAATCAATTATATCACACACAACAGTTCCAACTTCCTATGATGATATCCAAAGATTCCTCAATTATAGAAGAAAAACAAAATTTTCACAGAAGATGCCTTACAAGTTACAAATGATCAATTTGATGCTTCAGTATCATGATTTGGAAATTGATATGAAATAAAGTCAAACCAGAAATATGGAAAAGCTTATATAGTGATCGACTTTAACTAATTGAGACCACCTTGCCCTTGAGTCTTGATTACATGTCATGTTCACTAGAGACTAATCACACAATAGCCAAAACCACCAAGCAAACAAAGGTTTGGTTTTTTTATTTCAGTAGCAATTGTTAGAACATGATTGATTCCGGAAAAAAGAAACAACTCTGCATTTGTAAGTGGTCAACTATTTTTTGGTTTGTTAAATTTACATTATCACGTATGTATGACAGACCAATTTTATCAGTGTGTTTCTTTTTTGATAAAGAAAGAGATAAGAAAAAGGAAGGGTTTTCCCATTAATACTTTCTTGAACTGAGCTCCATCTATAAAATCTTGTCTTTTCATTTACAGAATTAAAGCTCTGTTCTAACAACATGATATAGTGCATACAGTTTGTGCGTACAATTCAATAGCCAACTATACAAAGAAGACAGTTGTTCAATGAACACAGCAACAAAAAATAAACACCAAGACTGTTGCAAAATGCACTGGAAACATCCTCTATCGATGAGTTCAGTATGCAACAACCATCATTGTCTTATGAGAAAATGCATACACGTAAATGAAGACTATCAAGTTGCAAATTAAAGAATATATGATAAGTCTATCGGAGCAGCATATACAAATGATAAATCAAGACATAAAATCCTTATTGGAGTAATGGTTAGATCTGGCACAAACGCACAATAATTCATCATTGCTAAGATAGTACATTTCACTTAAGAGTTTGAAATAGGATAACTGGAAACATGAAGAAAAACCTCACAAGAACTGTTCCACTATAAGGCATCATATTCACTGAAGCAATGACATAGAGACCGATAAGTAGAAGAACAGGTTGTTCTAAATCAGTAAAAAAAATGCAATGTAGATTCCTACTTGATTGAAGTTAGCCAGCCAAGTTCAACAATTTTATTTAATTGCAGCAGGGATTAGTCCAAGAATGTGTATATGCCACCAGATCAGATAATTGTAGTTTTTTTTATAGCTGTCCTACACGATTAAATCCAAATTGATCAATTTTTTTATGTGACTTATGTCTCTCCATGTAAACACTATTAATATGAAGTTAGCCTTAACGGAATAATTTTCAAGAAAGAGTATGAAAGCAGAAATTACCTCTGATTAAATTTTTTTTACAAGTTTGGCGAAGGGTCACGATGAGCTGAAAGAAGAGAGAATCATCAGATACATGTGTGATAACTAAAAACGAATTTCCGCAAGGAAAATAACTCACCGGAATCGCTGTTGAGAGCGAGAAATTTTCGAGTTTTGAACAACCGCTTAATGAATCTGGACAAAAAAATAAGAGATGAACTGAGCATCCAAATTTGGGAGCATACAAAAAGAGACGGAAACGAAGAGAGAGAAAGGATGGGATAAAGTAACTCTTACCTGAGGTGTTTGCTGGAGTTGAGAGAGGTGACCGTAGATTTTATCGTCGATCGGAAAGAGTAAACCTAAGAAGCAATCCATCCTTCTCTACGCTGGCGAAGATAGAGGTCTACTGTGCCAATTGCTCACGGGCTTTTATAGTTTATACGTTCGGCGGATGGATACAAAATTATATAAAAGTTACTTTTATAACTTTGAGAGTTTAATCTATACGGGAGACGAGAGTTCGGTTTGGGTTAAACCGTCGAGGTGTCGATTTTAATCGACTTAAAACGTCGTTTATTCAAAACGGCGGTTTAGGTTTGTCGGTTTAGGTTAATCGGCATTTTTCGGTTTAGGTTTGTTAAAAAAAAAAACTTAAACCGGCGATTAAACGTCGGTTTAGGTTGTTTTTTATTTTAAAATGGACCAAACCAGCGGTTCCGCAAAGAGCCGTTTTGCAACTGCTCTTATGCTGCCCGCGCGGTCGTTGGCGGGGCCCACTGGTGCAATGACTAATAGTCGTTGCATAGTGACATTTTTATTTTATTTTTATTTTAAAAAATGGTTGTTTTTAAAAAAAACATCAACCCTTTTTTATAAATACACAAATTCTCTCCCGTTTTATCCCACATCATCTTCCTACATTCTCAACTCTCTACTACTCTCAATCTCGTATCGACGTATTCGTATAATTCTCGTCTTTTTCGAATTCATCTCTCGACTCTCGTAATGGCAAACCCAAGTCACAACAGTCCTTGTCGATTATTCCCTATCATCCACCAAAGTGCAACTCAAATGCCCGAAATGTCACAAGGCGCACATCGACAACTACCCCCACCGAAAATGCCTACATCCGAGATTTTTACAAAGCATTACATGAAGGGTGATGCTAGTAAACGATTATTATCAAGCTTCATGCAACCATTGCTCAAAGGTGTACAAGTGGAAGGCAAAGGACGGTTGCGGGACTTAGCAAGCGCACATGCAAAAAAATCATCGAAAAGCTACGGATATCACGAGGACAATCACAATTGTCTCACGGATTTGCATCTTCTTCGTCTCAATCTTTGCTATATACATAGTGAATAAAGTTTAGGATTAGTCGATGCTATATGTTCACATACATTCCATTTTCTTTTTCGGAATATGAAGAAGTTTGAGCATATAACACTAAATATTTTCAACTTTCTTTTAAGCCAACTTCTCGCAAAACCGTTTCCATTTTTTTTGATACATGAGTAAAAAGATTAGGCGGATCAAGTTCTAGACACCGATCGGCCTAGAGCATTCTTTCGGATGAGGTCTTGAACATCTTTCGGATTGACATTGACATTCATCTTGAGATTGTGTCCATGCATGGCGATCTTGTCAGCGACCGTGTTGATTTCCCTATAGACATGTTGTGTTATGGAATAAGAGAATCCCGAGATCATATTGGAGATATCAGAGATGATCATATCATATTCCCATGGAGGCTTCCATATTCGATTAATCGAGTTAATGAGCATTAGGTTATCTCCTTCGATCACGAAGGATGCAATTCTAGCTATTTCAAATCCTACCTACAAGAGAAAGAAAAAATTCTTTTGATTTTGACATCTTTTTCACATCAAGTTTCTATTTCACAAAAACATTTTACATGGGCATTACTTTATACATTATTGATAATGATATATTTTTCATAAATATGTGATAGCATGAATTATAGTCTATAATTTGGGGTTTGTTTGGACGTTTTATCTTTCATAATCTGCATGTTTGTATGTACATTATGTGATTTTACTACCATTTCATCTACCTTTGCGAGAATCGAGGTCTAAACCTAGTTTCGTTGTAATTACAGGTTATATGGTACGTTTTGCATCAAAAAGGAGCAAAAGAAGTCAAGAGTCATTTGGAGCTACATCCAGGAAGCACAGCCATGGATTGAAGATTTACTTTGGACCAGTTTTAAGAGATTCTACATTCAGTTATGAGTCACCTCGGTTGACCAGAGATTCATCTCGACCGAGGCGATCCAGAGACGTCGACTCGACCGAGGCGAATACCTAGGACGCGGCGAGAATATTTTATTCTTGGCTGAGATCTTTTAAAATTGGAAAGTGATCTTATATTTTTGGGCTTGGCTTCTGGAAGGAAGGAGATATGCAGAATCATATATTTTACCTAATTTATGGGATAATATCTTTCTAAGATTTCTTATCTTTGAAGGGTTATTTTTCCTATAAAAAGGATTGGATTTTCCACAAATTGAGCAGCCGCATTCAGTTGGAAACACCACGCTATACCGTCGATCAGGGTTTACACAGCCGCAGCCTACTCCAAGTTGGGAGAATTGAAGAACCTTTTTGAAGGTTGAAGGAAGATTGAAGTCCATAGCTTTTATAGCTTTTATTGAAGGGTTTTGTAAGATTGTCTTCAATTCCCTTATTGATTGTCTTGTCTTGTTGGATTATTATCCAAGGAACGCTTTTGTGTGATATTTGATTCAGTTATTGAAGTCTTTTCATTAAATTCTTCTTTGTTCAAATATTCACCTTCTTCCCTTACATTTAATACTTTCATTATGATGATGAGTGGCTAATTTCCTTGTGTGATTCTAGGGTGATTGGCTGAAGGTTGTGGGGAAAACAATGATAGAATAATCTTAGATTCCAGTAGGATCCTGAAAGTTCGAGTCTTTAACCTTAACCCTAAGCATCTCGTTCAGTCGATGAACATTTCGGCCGAGGTGGAAACTGGCTGACCGAGGTGACTTATCCGACCTTAAACTGAGAGTTAAGTGTTAGAGTTTGCTAAATCCTATTCTTATTACACCTTTCTGGTTCAAAGCAAGCTTAGGATGAGACTTACCCGGTAATTCCTTAGTTTGTGTACCAACGATCATAAGTGTAGGTAATAAAGGTTTATCCTTTATTTGGGTTTGAGTGTGCTTCCATCCCATCTTTGTGAGTTAGCCCGAGACTTACCCGGTAAAGGTTGATTCTATTCCCTTAGATGGTGTGTTAGTTTGAGGTTATAGTTCTTTATCTTGATTCCTTGAGACTTACCCGGTAATAGGAGTTACGGTTTAGGATTAGTGTGTAGTGAGACTTACCCGGTGATCTACTCCACTTTAGAAACACCTTCCCCTTTGCAAAAATCTCAGCTTTGTCCGCTTATCTATAGATCTTGAGTTGGAACCACAACTAGACGCTTTAATCCCTAGAATTGCATGTTTGCTTTATTTGACATCTTATTCATCTTTGATTGTGTTAATTGCTCTTGTGGTTAGCATTGACATTAGCACACCGTGTTGACTTTGTTTCACCGAGTCCCTGTGATCGACCCCTGGAATTTTCTTGCTTTTACTACGATTGACCCGTACACTGCGGGTTCGCATCCTTGTTTTAAGCTTAAGTCTAGGGTTATAAATTTAAAGCTTGCACACACCGTTTGGAGCGAACAAGTTTTTGGCGCCGTTGCCGGGGACTTGGTCTAGACCGAGCCGGTACGGTTTGCTCTTGGGGCATTTGCCCCGTTTTGTCTAACCACTCTACTTGAGTGACTTTTGCAGGTTCTTTCTTAGGTATATGCGAAGAACCCGCACTGGGAAGGAAATCGTTCCCTACGATCCCGAACCAGAAAAGACATACAAGCGACGCTTGAGAGAAGCGAAGATGGCCCAACAAGACGATCGTGATCTTGCGGCCCAATTGAGAGAGACGCAGGAGCAGCTACGTCTCAGTAAAGAAGAGCTAAGGCAAGAGAAAGAAGAGAATCAGGCTAGGACTGCAGCAATCGAAGCTGAGATTGCAGCCATTCGGGACCAGATTCTACTTCGACCGATGCAGGATCCAGTAGTTGATCCTCGACCGAGGCAGATTCCAGTACCTGACCCCCCGGCCGATGTACATCCACTTCGGATGCCAGTCCGAGATGTTCTTCTTGCAGGAATTCCACAAACCCTAGGTCAAAGAATGGACCCTAATCAACAGCTGAGGCGTCCAGGAGTGAACCTAGGAGATCCAGCGGATCATGACTACGAACTTCGACCGCAAGTTCTAGCCATGATTCGCCAATGTCAATTCGGAGGGCTAGAGAAGGAGTCGCCGCATCAACATCTTCAAAACTACGAAATCTTGATGGAGACCTTGCGACCTCCCAGAATTGAAAATAACAACTACAAGCTAAGACCTTTCTACTTTTCTCTTAAAGATAGAGCTCTTACTTGGTATCAATCTCTTCCTGCAGGAAAAATCAGCACATGGGAAGAGATGACTACGGAATTCTTGACCAAATTCTTTCCCCCTTCAAAGACTGCTGAAATGAGAGGGAAGATTAATGCTTTCATCATGAAGGACAAGGAGAGCTTGTCCAAATCTTGGGAGCGGTTCAAGGATATCCTTTTGGATTGCCCACATCATGGGATTCCAAAAATCGAGTTGTTGGAGATCTACTTCAAAGGGCTGGACGGAAACACCCAGTTCAACCTCCAACTTCTCTCCGCCGGTACATTCATGGACATGGCGGTTGACGAGGCTTGGGACTTCATTGAGAAGCAAGCCTTGCACATGGAGAAGTACACCCACCAAGGAGCTGAAGGTGGAGTTAAAAGAGTCAACTTTCAAGAGACTCAACCCAACAACAACCAACTCACGTCCTTGACGAACGACGTGAAGCAATTAAAGGAGCTATTGATGGCTCAAACTAAGAAGGAAGAGCAAGGACAAAGGAACAATAACAACAACAACAACGGGTACCGTAACAACAACAACGGGCCCCGAAACAACAACTACAACAACAACAATAGAGGATCCAATAGCAACAACTGGAGAGCAAATAATAACCAAAACAACGGTAACAATTATTCAAACTCCAACTCTAACGATTCCTCTAACCCTTTCCTCTCTTCTCCTTCTTCTTCTTCTACTCCATTGAAGAGCCAAGGGCAAGGATCAAGTTCGTCTCAACCGGAAAAGAAGGACGCAGTCCTGGAGGCAATCTTGATCAAGCTTGGCGCTATGGAGAATTCTATGACTTCATTTTCAAGGGCCCAAAAATCCCTTGAACAACAACTTGCTAATAGGGCGAATGAAGCGCCAAGAGATCCAGGGAAGCTTCCAGCAAAGACGGAAGCTAACCCTAAGGGCCAATGCATGGCCATCACGACGAGGAGTGGACTCAAAACTGCAGATCCAGCACCTCGCTCGACGCAGACCACCTCGGTCCAGATCCAGTCGAAGAACACCTCGACCGAGATGTCAACCGAGGCGGTGCAACAGAAAGCAGGAGGAACGACAGAAACTTATGTTCCACCTCCTGCATATAAGCCACCACTTCCTTTCCCTCAGTCCAGAGCCAGAGCACATCTAGACAAGCACTTCGGTAAGTTTCTTGAATTGATGAATAAGCTACATATTAATATTCCTTTCCTTGATGCTATTTTAGGTATGCCCGCCTATGGGAAATTCTTAAAAAAGATCTTATCAAGGAAGAGGAAGCTGGAGGATGTTGGTGAAGTTAGGATGACATCTAAGTCTTCGGAGCTTATCAAGATCATGAAGGAAAAGATGCCACCTAAGTTGAGAGATCCCGGCTCCTTTTGCATTCCCATTCAAGTTGGGGATGTCACTTGTGAAGCCCTTTGTGATCTAGGAGCCAGCGTGAGCATCATCCCGCTGGAGCTGTGCACTAAGATCGGCCTTGGAGAGCCCAAGCCGGTCAAGATTCGACTTTACATGGCGGATCGCTCCATCACCCATCCCGTGGGTATTTTGGAGGACGTTCCGGTCAAGTTAGGTAACTTCTATCTTCCTATAGATTTTGTCGTACTTGACATTCCCGCAGATTACCCTGTTCCTATCATTCTCGGGAGGCCATTTCTAGCAACTTCGGGTTGCAATGTGGATTGCAAGAACGCCAAGTTGAAATTCAACGTTGGTGGCGATGAGGTGGAGTTCGCACTACTTGCAGCCATGAAAGGGGAGCAACTAACTGATGATATCTTCAACATCTACGACGAAGAAGAATCAAGAGAATTGGTGAGCTCTATCCTTATTAATGATCCACTCGAAAGAGTTATAAGCTTCAGTTTAATGGAGGAAGGTATAGATGCTTCTTGTGATGCAGATATACGGAGCTTAAAAGCATTGGAAGAAGATCCAGGAGCTATAACTGAGAAGCTGATCCAGGAAACGAAGATTTCCAACCACGGATCCAGTAGCAGTACCTCGACCGAGGCACTTTCTGGACGGAGCGAGGCATCTGAAGAACACCTCGGTCAACGCCTTTGCGCCTCGACCGAGGTCGACAGCGAGATAATGTCAACTGAGATTGCTGAGAATAAAAATTTTTCTACTCCCTTCTCTGACATTCACCCACAGTTGGTGGATCATTCCCTCCACCAACTTTCTGATAATAAAGGTCCTTGGTATGCTGATATCGTGAATTATCTTGTTTGCCAGGAAATACCGCCCGGAATGACGTACTCCCAAAAGAAAAGATTCTTCAAGGAAGTACGACATTACTACTGGGATGAGCCGCTGCTATTCAAGCGCGGACCAGATGGGATGCTTCGAAGATGCATTCCGGAAGATGAGGTTAATAGCGTCATAAGGCATTGTCATTCACTTCCTTGTGGAGGACATGCTAGCACCGATAAAACATGCGCTAAGGTATTGCGTTCCGGTTTCTTTTGGCCTACATTATTTAAGGATGTACAATCTTTTGTTGTTTCTTGTGATGCATGCCAAAGAACAGGGAACTTGTCAAGGAGGAACGAGATGCCACTTAACAACATCCAAGAAGTGGAAATCTTCGATGTATGGGGAATTGACTTCATGGGACCTTTTCCATCCTCCGGAGGAAACCTCTACATTCTCCTTGCAGTTGATTACGTCTCTAGATGGGTTGAAGCCATTGCTTCCCCCACTAACGACGCCAAGGTGGTTGTGAAGTTCTTGAATAGAACTATCTTTCCACGATTTGGAACCCCACGCATCATCATCAGCGATGGAGGAACGCATTTCATCAACCGGAAGTTTAAAGCACTCTTATCAAAGTATGGGGTAACCCACAAGGTATCAACCGCTTATCACCCTCAAACTAGTGGACAGGTCGAGATCTCGAATAGAGAAATCAAGGCAATTTTAGAGAAGACCGTCTCTAGAACGAGGAAGGATTGGTCCATGAAATTGGACGATGCTCTTTGGGCGTACAGGACAGCATTCAAGACTCCCATAGGTACCACCCCTTATAATTTGGTATATGGGAAGTCTTGCCATTTGCCCGTTGAATTGGAGCACAAGGCGTATTGGGCTATCAAATGGTTGAACTTTGACATCAAGGAGGCCGGTGAGAAACGACTATTGGAGCTTAACGAGCTGGAAGAGCTACGTCTGAACGCCTATGAGAATGCCAAAATCTACAAGGAAAGGACGAAGAGATGGCATGACAAGCGTATCGTTCCAAAGGAGCTTAACGAGGGAGATTTAGTTCTACTCTTCAACTCCCGCCTCCGTCTTTTTCCAGGTAAGTTGAAATCTAGATGGACCGGACCTTACGTTGTGAAACATGTTTTCCCTCATGGTGCAGTTGAGATATGGGGCGAAACTAGCGGAAGCTTCAAGGTCAACGGTCATAGACTTAAGAAATACCTACCGGAAACGCCGGTTGAGGAGGTTGCACCGATCTACCTCCTTTGAGACGCACCATGGTCCAGCTAGCGACCTTAAATCAAGCGCTTCTTGGGAGGCAACCCAAGGTATTGCTTTCTTTCCCGTTTTCTAGTCTAGTTTAGATAGATTTTTGTTTTTGCTTTGCTTTGCTTTGTTTTTGGGTTTCTGGACAGACAACAGGAAGGAGCACATCTGGAAAGAAAGAAGTTCGAGATACTGAGAAGACAGAAACACCTCGGTCACTGTCAGAACACCTCGACCGAGTTGATTCTTGAAGCAACCGAGGCGACTAGGGTTTCTGCAGAACCGCCTCGGTCCAGACCACCTCGGGCCAGTCGAGACCATCTCGACCGAGGTGACAGCAGATCTCGTGACAGTATAAAAAGGAAAATTACTTTTCACTTTTTATTTTTTACGCACTTCGACCGCGGCGACAGCGCACCTCGTTCTCCCTCGTTTCTCACTCTTTTTCGACGATTTCTGCTTCAAAACTGCAATTGAGGGGAAGAAGAATCGATTGCAACTACAGATCTGCAAGAAATCTGAGTGTTTCGACCGAAGCGAAGCGAAAAAGGTTCGAAAACCCTAAACTCCTCGTTCACTGCTTGTTGGGCTTTGGTTGCCCTTGATTTTGTTGAGGAAATCCATAAGTACCCCTTAGGAAGCATTTGTAGTGATTTTAGGGGGAAAAGAACTGAAAATCAGAGAGTGGAATTCGAACTGTCTTCGCCTCGGTCCAGTCGGTCTGCACCTCGGTCGAGGTGATTCTTGGAGTTGTCAGTTGACCGAGGTAGTCTGACAGCGTGCATTAGAGATGAGTTCTGACAGATTGCTAGCCCTTAGAGATAGATCCTCTCCTTCCCCTTCTTCTTCTTCCTCATCCCGACCTTCTATCCCGGTGATCCATGAGAGACACCGGGTAGACTATGACCGCATTGCTAGCCGTCCAGTTATCGCTCCCAGATTTCTAGACGTTTCTGCTTTTGACTGTCTCCACGTAGATGGAGAGCTTAGGAAGATGATCACCACAGTTGGGCTGGATCAGTTTACTGAGATCCGAGCCCCAGCCTACCTTGAGCCTACCCTTGAGTTCGTCAGTTCCTTCACTTACCTCCCCACAGAGGGGGCAGTGAAGTACCGGTTGATGAACCGGAACTACCTAGTTCCTCTTGCCTACTGGAGAGACATTTTTGGCTTCCCTACCCCCACCGCCGTAGATTTCCCGACCCGAGCAGTAGCTAGAGAGTTCTGGGGTCAGATTGCCCACATTACTACACATGCAGACAGGTGGCGCCCTGGTGATTCCAGGGCGAAGCTTATCTTTCACCCGGCCTTCAGACTTGCCCACAGGATCTTCAGCGAGACGCTTCTGGCGCGTACTGAGACGCCTCAGAAGGTCCGACAGGGGGAGCTCTTTTCTTTGTACTGCATGGTCACGGGAGGATACCCTGACTTTGGCTTGATGCTGGCAGAGGATCTGCACAGGATCAAGGCCAAAGGGAAGGGTGATATATGTTGCGGAGGTATAGTGACCCATATCGCTAGGTATCAGGATATGGATCTGAGTAGGTGTACCATGGTGGCGGCTGCCAAGCCGCTCGGACTTCAGGAGATGATTACACGGCGGATTCTAGTTCCCCGTGGACTGACTACACCCTACGTTGCTATGCCTTGGGAGCGGACTGCACCTCAGGGCATCAGATGGTCTGCACAGTTCTCGGTCTTCGATCCGCATTTCTGGCAGACAGCATGGGCCCCACTCATGGAGGACTATAGAGAGGGAGCAGCTGCCGCTGCTGCAGCTGCTGAGGAGGCTGAGGAGGCTGAGGATGAGGATGACGATGACGAGACAGTTGACGAGAGAGGAGGCGGCGTCCCGATGGACACAGGTACAGATACTGCAGGGACGAGCGCGCCTCCCATTATTGATTTGGATGATGACGAGGAGGACACTGAGCCGGCGCCAGCTGAGACTTCTCCAGTCAGGCCCGCTAGGCGCAGGAGGCGGGGAGTTAGGGACAGAGCAGCACACCGACGGATCGATGACCTGACGGATCAGGTTATCGACTCTTATGCTGCACTTTCTTTAGACATCCGCGAGATGCAGGAGCGGCAGCATCATCAGCACATGATGGCTCAGCTACAGTTCCAGCATGTCATGGGCTATCCCTATGATCCGACTCAGTTCCCCTACATACCACCACCACCGCCGGATCAGGACTACTGAGGAGCTGCAGGGTTTCTTTATTATATTTATTATGCAGTTCAGCTCTTTATCCGGTGAGTCCTCTTTTATTCAGACTTTTATTATACCCACTGGGACAGTGTGTCTCAAGTATGGGGTATTTGATGTACTTATTTGACTTATTTGACTATTCGATGTATTCGACATTTATGATGTATTTTATTGACCGGATATTTTCATATTTATGCTTCATTCTGCATTTATATGTTTATCTGAGATTTCATGCATACTTACAGGTTATTTAATTGAGAAAAACGTCGAAACCGAAAAAAAAAAAAATGGTTTTAAAAAAAAAAAAAAATTTTCGACCTCGACCGGGACAGTTCTGGCAAAACGAGGCATTTCACCTCGGTTGAACCAAGAACACCTCGACCGAGGTGTGATAACTGAGAGTTTTCGAAAACGATCTTGTGCTTCTTATCTGGATATGATCTCAGTGAAGATTTTGTTTACTGACTGGTTTTAAATTCTTTATGTGTCTGAAGGGTTTTATAATATGTTTAAGTTGCTAAATGCTTTGTTTGAAATTATTGGCATGTTTAATACTTTGTTTTTATCCAAATTATGTTGAATTTGAAGGTTGACACCGCAGGTTAAGTTCTCTCACATTCTTCTTGGAAAGACCAAGGCAATTCATTCTCTTCTCTCTTCTTCTTCTTGATCATGCTTAGCCCCTCATATACATTTTGCCTCCCTTTACCTATCCGGGAATTTGGAAGCAAGCGAAGTGGTAAAAGCAAGTTAAAGTTGAGAAGTGGCTGGAAGTGAAAGTCTTAGAAAGCAACTATAGGTTTGGGGAAGTCAATCATGAAGATGAGTAACTCGGCACCATTCACATAGCCGGGTGTTTGTGTCTTGCCAAAATCGGATCGAGCGATATTCCTAACGGGTCATGGTATGTGCATCAAGGGTTTGATGCATCTCGAGAGATTGATGATTGCAGATTTCCTAGGCTTCGGTTATTGTGCACCTCTGTCCATGCATCCCAAAAAGTAAAGTAAAAAGAGAAAAAGTGTGAAATAAGCAAAGCTTATTGGTGGAAGATGTTGCAAGTCAAAGTGAAAGTGAAGTTTATCTTTTTCCCGGATTCTAGCACCACATTACCTTACATACATCCCTACCCTACACGTTTCTTTACCTTTTCTTTTGGGAAGCCCTTGAGACCTTGAGCTTGTTGATTGACTTAGCGGTTTAAACTGGATTATACATGATTAATTTTGATAATTATGATTTATTATGCATTCTATGATTTTATGTAAAGATGAACAACTTTTCTATATTTATAAAATGTTTTGAGTATATTGAGTTTTAAAATTCCAGGAAGTACTCTCTTAGAGTGATCTATGATAGTTGCACACCATAAAATGTTTTTGGAAGACTTTTTCATCGATTTTTATGACTTATAATCCATTCTATCTTGTTTTCTATATGAGGAACTTGCTTGGGGACAAGCAAGGGCTAAGTATGGGGTATTTTGATAGCATGAATTATAGTCTATAATTTGGGGTTTGTTTGGACGTTTTATCTTTCATAATTTGCATGTTTGTATGTACATTATGTGATTTTACTACCATTTCATCTACCTTTGCGAGAATCGAGGTCTACACCTAGTTTCGTTGTAATTACAGGTTATATGGTACGTTTTGCATCAAAAAGGAGCAAAAGAAGTCAAGAGTCATTTGGAGCTACATCCAGGAAGCACAGCCATGGATTGAAGATTTACTTTGGACCAGTTTTAAGAGATTCTACATTCAGTTATGAGTCACCTCGGTTGACCAGAGATTCATCTCGACCGAGGCGATCCAGAGACGTCGACTCGACCGAGGCGAATACCTAGGACGCGGCGAGAATATTTTATTCTTGGCTGAGATCTTTTAAAATTGGAAAGTGATCTTATATTTTTGGGCTTGGCTTCTGGAAGGAAGGAGATATGCAGAATCATATATTTTACCTAATTTATGGGATAATATCTTTCTAAGATTTCTTATCTTTGAAGGGTTATTTTTCCTATAAAAAGGATTGGATTTTCCACAAATTGAGCAGCCGCATTCAGTTGGAAACACCACGCTATACCGTCGATCAGGGTTTACACAGCCGCAGCCTACTCCAAGTTGGGAGAATTGAAGAACCTTTTTGAAGGTTGAAGGAAGATTGAAGTCCATAGCTTTTATAGCTTTTATTGAAGGGTTTTGTAAGATTGTCTTCAATTCCCTTATTGATTGTCTTGTCTTGTTGGATTATTATCCAAGGAACGCTTTTGTGTGATATTTGATTCAGTTATTGAAGTCTTTTCATTAAATTCTTCTTTGTTCAAATATTCACCTTCTTCCCTTACATTTAATACTTTCATTATGATGATGAGTGGCTAATTTCCTTGTGTGATTCTAGGGTGATTGGCTGAAGGTTGTGGGGAAAACAATGATAGAATAATCTTAGATTCCAGTAGGATCCTGAAAGTTCGAGTCTTTAACCTTAACCCTAAGCATCTCGTTCAGTCGATGAACATTTCGGCCGAGGTGGAAACTGGCTGACCGAGGTGACTTATCCGACCTTAAACTGAGAGTTAAGTGTTAGAGTTTGCTAAATCCTATTCTTATTACACCTTTCTGGTTCAAAGCAAGCTTAGGATGAGACTTACCCGGTAATTCCTTAGTTTGTGTACCAACGATCATAAGTGTAGGTAATAAAGGTTTATCCTTTATTTGGGTTTGAGTGTGCTTCCATCCCATCTTTGTGAGTTAGCCCGAGACTTACCCGGTAAAGGTTGATTCTATTCCCTTAGATGGTGTGTTAGTTTGAGGTTATAGTTCTTTATCTTGATTCCTTGAGACTTACCCGGTAATAGGAGTTACGGTTTAGGATTAGTGTGTAGTGAGACTTACCCGGTGATCTACTCCACTTTAGAAACACCTTCCCCTTTGCAAAAATCTCAGCTTTGTCCGCTTATCTATAGATCTTGAGTTGGAACCACAACTAGACGCTTTAATCCCTAGAATTGCATGTTTGCTTTATTTGACATCTTATTCATCTTTGATTGTGTTAATTGCTCTTGTGGTTAGCATTGACATTAGCACACCGTGTTGACTTTGTTTCACCGAGTCCCTGTGATCGACCCCTGGAATTTTCTTGCTTTTACTACGATTGACCCGTACACTGCGGGTTCGCATCCTTGTTTTAAGCTTAAGTCTAGGGTTATAAATTTAAAGCTTGCACACACCGTTTGGAGCGAACAATATGTTACTGCATTTTACCATTTCAACCAAAGACATGATGTAACAAACATCTCAAACTTGATAAAAATGGTTTTACAATAATTTAATTTACAAGGTCGAGTTTTTTCCATATTCTTTTGATAATGTATCCGTTGACACCGTAGTTGTAAACCATTTGGTCGAGGCGTCGGGACAATATTTGTGACCTCTTCTACTTATAAAAAATGTGCATGTCATATATTTTAAACTTATGTGTTCAAGATGGACTTAAGATTTTAGTGATTATGCTAACCCTCATCACCAACGTTATTAATCATATATATGGCACTCCTCCGAATTGAGAAAAAATGGAGAACATTATGTTTATCTCATAATGTTCATCCAATTATATTTTCATAAAAGGCATTGAAACTCGTTGAAACTCTACTTACAAATTACTTGGTCAAACCCTTCGCTACAAAGAACTTTTACAAGATTTTTCCGCACAAAACATGTCTTGTTTAATTCTTGATGATGAAAATGTTTGACAACCTGACATTGATATTTGTAATATTTAAAGATTTTTAGTGATGTAATTAATGTCATGAGTTACGTTTACACCTCAACTTCTTGTAGGCTTATAGAGATAGCCGTAAACGTTTTCGAGGCTTTTCAAAGCGGTTCAACTTTTCCAACCCTTACGAATGATATCAATGACATGAAATCGAAATGGCTAAAATATCACAACGAAGTTCCCTTGATTTATCTTATAACCGTCGTTTTTTATCATAGATCCAAATTTGATGGTGTTTCCGATTTGTTAGTTGTTCTTTATGATTGTTTGGATTTAGATGCCATGATTTCTAAAATTATGCAAGATGTTTGTATCGAAATTGAAAAATTGTTTTCTTCATTTCTAACAAGTGTTATCTCTTCTTCTACCTCACCTGTTCCAATACCCTCTTCTTCTTCTTCTTCTTCTTCTTCTTCTTCTTCTTCTTCTTCTCTTTCAAAAGCACAACAAATTTTAGCTAAAAGGCCAAAAAAACCAAGACATTCATTCTCAAGTGCGAAATTTCAAGATTATCTAACAATGTGTTTTAGTTTTGATGGTGAAGGTTCTTTTGAAATTTTGGATTGGTGGAAGAAAGTAGCCCCGAACCTTAGTCAAAATAGTACAACAACTCATGGTCGTGCCTGCATCAACAGTTGTTGTGGAGCAAGTATTTTCTCAAGGAGGGAACATGCTCAATTACAGAGAACCCAATTGAAGCCCGAAAAGTTAGAGACGCTAGTTTGTATTCAAGATTGAAGAAAAGTGAAGAAGCGAAACAATGAAATGCCCCGGGTGACTCAAAATCGAATTTCAAATCCGATGATGTAGGCACAACTTCCGTGTTCGAGGCCGAAAGGTAAGTAGGGTAACGAAAACAACTCGGAAGTCCGGAAAAAAAAGTAAGTAAAGGTAAGATAACTACGTGGACTTTGATTCTTCTTAATCTCGAGATGATACATAGGCAACCAGGAAACCAGTCCAAGCCCTTTTAATTACAATAACGTTGTTTTTTTTCAACAAATCGGTGTTAAACCGACAAATCGGCAATTTTGGTTTAACGTAAACCGCCGATTTGGATAATTCCAGTTTAGGTTTAGGTTTCCAACTCATGTCTAGAGGTGCGCTAAATGTTGTTAATGAAATACTACCTTTATCCATCCTAACTTTCCAATATCTACTTTTAATCCATTTTAGAGAATCAAATAACTCCTTAGATTCTACTTCCTATGGTTTATAATGTTTGACATTAGAACCTCAAAATTTTACTTCACAATATATAATATTATAAGTGTTATTAATATTTAAACCTTTCGTATATTTATAGTACAATTGTTGCAATGGTAAATGAAACTACAAGGGCAGGTTTAACTAGTCTACTTTGCAACTATTAGGTTTGACTTAATCATCTAAATTTAACGAGTAGAATTGTGTTTCTCCGTTTACAAGTAACAATGTCACTACACATTACTATAATATAAACTTAAAGCATGATAATAACAATATTAGTATCCAAAAATAGACAAGTTAAGTGTGTGATAAGGCAAATAAACCAATTGCATAAACAAACAAAACAAATCCCCTTCCTTATGAGAAGGACTCGCTCCACTCACGGTGTCAATTATGCTACAATTCTCCAAATAAGTCCACACAAAATCTTACTATTTTTGATCTTTATAAGTTAGAGGTACATCATTTGTACTTCAATTCTTGTCACACGAACACTTGTCCTTATATTTCTCATGAATAAGGAAAAGCGGAGCTTAATACCCTAAAACTACACCAAATTAGGAAACAAGAAACTAATCTCTCAACTTCCTTTCCCAAATCAACCAAAACATCAAACAAAGCAAACCAAAAGCTTTCTCATTCAAGCTAGCATTCACATCAACAACAACAACAATAGAAATTTACTAATCGACACCGATCTATCATCGTTCCCTTATAGATCTTGTGTATAGAGTTCTTTACTTATATGTCAAATGCATGTCCAACGCAACGTCGGGCCCATCTTCCCTAGCCCGCCTCCAGCCCGTGCGAGAACCGCCTCCGCCCCCAATGGCAAGCCTTTCTCCCGAAGGAGCGTCGCAATCCGAAGCCTTCAACACTACCCATGCACTAACCCTAATATTGACGGTCCTCCTCCTCGTCCTCTTCTTCGTCGGATTTTTCTCCATCTACTTTTGTCGATGCTTTATGGAAAACATCATGAGCATCATCAGTCACCGCGGCCGAAGCCCAATGGGTGCGCCAGTGAACCCGTCTAACCCGGACCCACCCGGCCTTGACCCGGAAATTATAGAATCCTTCCCGGCATTCGAGTACTCCTCCGTCAAAGACTTCCGCCGCGAAAGCTACGGCCTAGAATGCGCCATATGTCTTTCCGAGTTCCAAGACGACGACTCTCTCCGGCTCATCCCCGAATGTAGTCATGTGTTCCATATGGAGTGCATCGACCTTTGGCTCGCCTCTCATAAATCTTGCCCCGTTTGTCGGCGAGGCCTTGATCCGGCCGCCGATGATCCTCCCAACCCCGAAGAGGACGGGCCAGAGTCCGGGCCTGGACTAAACCTCGACGGCCCCGACTGTGATCTTGAGGCCCGAGGAAGGCCTGAAGAAGAATGCTCTTCGTATAGTATAATGATCAAGGAAGATGACGATCGGAACTACGATAGATCACCGGCGCATTTGGAGAAGGGGGTGGTTTTCTACGAGAAAGGGAGATTTTCGAGGTCGCACTCAACCGGGCATTCGATTGTGAGGATGAACGAGGAGGAAAGGGCTGCAGCCGGGGCGGCGACCGGGGAGGATAAGTACACGTTAAGGTTGCCGGAGCATGTGAAGGAGAAGATCACTCGAGGGCACGTGCAGACTTTGAGTTGTACGACGTTTGGGGACATGTCCAGAGAAAAAGGACAAGGTCGGAGTTGCTTTGGGGAGATTTCAGGAGGTTATAAACTTTAAAAACAATAAATTTTTGGTAATTTTACTTGGTTAATTCATTGGATTTGTTAGACTTCTGAAGCAATTCTGATATGGATGGATCCATTTGTACAGGATGTTCTTTTAAAATGTAAGATAGGTCGTAATTAATCACACTTAATTAGAAATCTTAAACCTTGCAATTTGATACACCTTAACTTATAACTCTCCACATAAAATACTGATCATCTAGCAGGATATATCATCAAAATCCGCCAATTTTAATAAGCTCAGATCAATTGCTTTCCAAATCAAAGCCCACCATCAATTTGTTCAATTTCTTGTTGCTGATTTTCTGTTGGATCAGCTTCTCTCCATCTTGAAAGCTGATTTAAAAAAAGACACAAGATTAATAAAACTCAATTGTTAAATTAAAAAATATGATTAATGATACAGTAGTGAAGTACTAACTAACCTTTGAGGTTCAAGTAGCGACGAGGGTGCCAATATCTTGGCTAGTTTGAAAGCATCCTCAGCTCGATTGATGACGTTATTGAAGCACAAGTATCGTCCATAAGTCGAAATATCTTCCAACACGCATATTTGAGCATTGACCAAGAAGTCGAGATCAACGGTGACAAAAACGCCATCTTCATACATCTCAGCAGCGCCTTGAAGGTACGGATGGGTGATTGAAACGTCGTGGGTTAAGGGTAACCCGGCGTTGATGCTCACCATGTTGATCTCCCTATCTCTTGCCAATGCCCAAGCCGACTTCTCGGCTAGGGTTTTCGATAGAGCGTGCCATAACTACAAGGACGAGACAATCAATCATTTTGTTGTATGTAAGATATAGAGTATATTCTATGTTAGTTGATATATATATATAAACTTTTTCTTGACTTGGGACTTTCCACGCGTCTCAACACCCTCCTCACACATTTGTGGAGAGCATAAGTCCTATGAGCCACACATACAAGTCTTTCGAGACTTCATCCTAAAACCAATTTGTAATAGAAAGAATTGGTATAGAACTTATATGATAGGTTCACACAATATCGTATTGTCGATATGGAACTTTCCACACATCTCAAGAATGTACCTTAAATTTGCGACAAAAGTTGACATCGCTCCAATGTCGCTCGTCCAAATCGGAGTCCATTGATTTGCGATCGTCTCTCCAGATGGCCGCGGTCGCGGACGAGGTGAATACGACTTTGTCGATTGTGTCGACATGTACGCATGCCTCTAGCACATTGTGTGCAGCTCGTACTTCCACTTCTATCATATGTTCCTGCCATACACATATATGTTACCACTTTAGCATGCAAAAATGGTATTTGTCGGCATGGGTTTCATTTTGGGTATGAGACAAGGACATGCATGTTTGTCGCATTGTATCGAATAATGATAGATATGGCTTAAGAGTCCCCACGTGTATTATTTGGCTACGACTTACGTATATCTACAAGAAGTTGGAAAGCCAAGGAGGAGGGGTTAGGCCACCCACATTCGGTAGCTTCTTAGAATGTATAAGTTGCACCAATCTGAGTAGCTAACCCTAATTGTGATAGACCAATTCAAGCTCTTTTTCATATTCAAAAACATTGATGTCACAAAAGATGTTATATTGTTGTTTATCTAACTTTCTGGTTTTCCACCTAATTAATGTAAGCTTTGTTTTTTTAACCAAAACTTAACTTTGGGGAAATAATTTCTATAAAATACTATCTACATATACATATATAGACTCACTTCTCACGCAAACAATGTAGTATTCGTGTAATATAAGAATCAACCGACATTATTGATCGTGCATTTAAAATAATATGACTATGTTACAAACATGAATAGTTAGTATATATATATATATATATATATATATATATATATATATATATATATATATATATATTCTGGTTCAAGTGATGAGATTTCTTGTGCAAAGAAGGTGATGAGGAAAAAAAAATTGTACTACATATTTTTTCTATATTTGGTATTACTATTTAGTTTTTGTTAATTATGAACAAAAATATATGTTTATTTTCTAGAATAAGTGTTATTTGTTTTAAAAAAATAAAGAAATGAATAACAAGTTTGCTCACCTTTTCTCTACAAGGAGTTTTGTCACCCGGACCAGTCTCTCTACGTAATTATAACAAGATGAATAATTGTGTGTATGGGACTAAAAGACCACACATATGTATCGAATTTGTCTTTCTTTTGTATTAAAAATTGACTAGTTGATCCATTTAGTTTTGAACATGAGCTAGTTTGGTAACGTAAGATTACGTAGATAAAGATGAGGATGAAGATAATTATTTAGAGAAAGAATTAAGGGGATGAAATTGTTTAAGACGGTGAGCATGAAATTAAGTGAAATGAGTGTTTGATAAAATTAATATAATTGTGGGTAAAATTACGGGGAAAAAAATACGTAATAAATTTTTTTTATAAATGAAAGAGATGAAAAAAAAAATGAGGGGTAAAAGTGACATTTAAGGCTGAATAATCCTTATGGAAATTATGGGAATTAAATTAAGAAATTTTTTTAATCTTCGTAGAGATAGATTATGGGAATTATGAGAATGAAATAAATATTTCAACTTAATCTAGGAATCACCAAACGGAGCCATTATAGTTCAAGTTTTCAAGGATTACAAAATTCTCATAATCTCCTTGAATTTAATTACCATAATCTCATAATCTTCATTTCATCTCTATAATCTCCTTAGGGCCCGTTTGTTTCCAATTTCGGAAACGGAAACATAATGGAAACGAATTTAGTCCATATCTATATCCTTATTCATGAAATTGTATGAAATCATTCCTTTTAACTTAAGACAAATTGCACAAGGAATGATTTCCCACATTTTATTACCCTATAGGGTATCAAAAGTAATCAAACTCTACTCCAATTACTTCAAACCACAAGGAATGATTCCAAAAACTTTCATTAACAAGGGTATATATATGGACTAGATTCGTTTTCATTCCATTTCCGATTCTGGAGTTAAAACTAAACGGGCCTTTAGTCTAATTCTCTTAATCTCCATAATCTAACCCCTTTAATCTCCTTAATTCTCTTACCAAACGAGATTACGATAATTATTTATTCCTTTTAATTCTCATAATCTTAATTTTCTTAATTTACACACTTACCAAACCGGGCTCATGTAACTCAGATCCCCCGAAGTGTGTAAATATTTGATTTCCTTAAAGAATAAAGTCGATAAAGATAATTAAGACAAATTTATGCAAATTAAATGGATGTGGACTATGAATATCTTGTCTATCTCTACTTATATTCTTCGATCTGACCATGCATAGTTGCATACACTTTACTTTATTTGGTTTTCTTTAGGTAGTGATATATCACTTTGCGTTAAACAAGTGTAATGCTAAGAATATAGTCCAAATATATTTTAGGGAAATTCCGGATGGTACCCTCGTGGTTTGGGGTATTCCGGATTTTGCCCACCAGTTTTTTCAAGTTCGGATGGTACCCCTAAGTTTATGTTGTTTTCCGGATTTTGCCCAAATTCATTACATTTTTTTTAATTCCATTTAAAACATACAAAAGAAAATAAACTAAAATTAAAAAATAACTTAAAATAGAAAGAATAATTTATTTATTTTAAAAATAAAGTAAAACAGTAATTTTTTTTAAAAAAAATATATATTAAATTAATTTAAAAATAAATAAATTAGATAAATTTTAAAAAAATTCAAAAATCAGTGTTTTATTTATTTTAAAATAAATAATTGAATTAGCATATTTTTAACAAAATCTAATAACATAAGTGTTATACTTTATTTAAAAAATAAATAAAATAAGACTCTTTTAAAAAATAAAAAAATCACTGTTTTAATTTATTATTAAAATAAATAAATAACTTTTCTATTTTATTTATTTCTCAAAACTAAAAGAAAGAAAATAAAGTAATATTAAAAAATAAAAAAATTAGAAAACTGATTTATTTAATTTAATAATAAATTAAAACAGTGATTCTTTTAAAATTTTAAAAAAATTCTTATTTTATTTATTTTTGAAATAAAGTATAAAACTTGTATTTATTTTTAAAATAAAAGAAAACACTGATTTTTTTAATTTTTAAAAAATTATCTAACTAATTTATTTTTAAATTAATATATATATATATATATATATATATATATATATTAAAATTTACTGTTTTACTTTATTTTTAAAATAAATAAATTATTCTTTCTATTTTAGTTGTTTTTTAATTTTAGTTTATTTTCTTTTATATGTTTTTAATGGAATTTAACAAAGTGTAATGAATTTGGGCAAAATCCGGAAAACAACGTAAACTTAAGGGTACCATCCGAACTTGAAAAAACTAGTGGGCAAAATCCGGAATACCCCAAACCACGAGGGTACCATCCGGAATTTCCCTATATTTTATATCAATAAATTCTTTGTATTAAATGATCAATTTGACAACTAATAAATCAATAAATATAAGTCCTTTAATTTTAGTCTTCTCTGTAACCAATACAAATTGGGCAAATTGTATGTAACCGATCCCCTTAAATGCATGTTTGATTATTTTGGTCAAATTGCATAAATGTTTGATTTGATTGAACACTTATCTCTCTTCTAAATTGAATCGACACACAGAACAGATACCACAGCCTCATACTCAACAGCTAAGACCAACTCTCAACTTCCAACTAATACTCACTTGGCATTAAATTAGACAGTGCCCCCATCAAGCCAGAAACCCTAACACACGTTCATCCCTAAATTGGGTTCAAATTCAGAATCGAATTGCAATTAAGAACGATATGATCCGATTTATACTATTTCGAATTTCAGAGTAGCTTCCAATTTTGTATCCCCAACTAATGGTCCAACCCAGATGAAGTAGTTATTATAATTGCTTTAAATTTGATCTGAACTTTATAGAAAAAATAGTATTTAAATCAAGACAGAAGGTGAAAGAGACATACATCATAGAAGGGCTGATCAACAGGAGGCTCAAATGTGTAGATGAGAGCAGAACAGCCTCTCAAAGAATCAACAATGGTTTGGTAATCAAACGGGTCTGATTTGAATACCTTCAACCTCTGCTTCCCACTTTCCATTTCCTCCATCATCTTCAATTTCTCTACTCAAATCACAAAAACCACAGCAAATGTTACCAAAACGAACCCAAATTCGTACACAGATGTAGTAGGCACGTCTGCAATTAACACAAACAAACCTTGAGTCTGAACGGCGGCGTGGACCCAGTAGCCGCGTTGGAGGAGGCGTTCGACGAGGCAGTGACCGAGCTCGCCGGAGGCGTCCATCACGCAGACGGTGTTCGACAAGGGTAAGAAGGAAGCAGGTGCCATGGAAATGGTTTGAATTTTGTTTATGTATATACAAATGGAGATCTGTATATGAAATGGAATTGAAGTGTTTGGAAGATTTGTGCAATGGAGGCAAATATATATATAGAGATGGTGGAATTGATGGAAGAAGGATTGGGGGTTGGGGAGGGGGTAAGTAAAAAATGGAGCTAGCATTCAAAGAGCGTGGACACGAAGTAGATGGTTATTAAGTAGTTTGTTTTTATTGGGAATTTCCTTTTTCGACTTTTATTTTTTTCCTATGATAGATATATAACGTGGACAGATTTGGAATTTAAAAAAAATAAATCATCACAAATTAAAAAAAAAAAAAAATAGCTTCAATGCCTGAATAAGATAGAGAAAGTAGCTGGGAATGACCATTTTCTTCATTATATATTAATAATAATAGATACTGCATTTCATGAGGAAGATTATATATTAAATATTGTACTTAACGTTGAGCTGTAAGCATTGATTAACTTAAAAAATTAGCCTAAATATTATAAATTATTTAGATATATTTAGGTTGAAGTTATAAATAACTAAGTTGATTTAAGAAATTAGTAAAACTAATGGCTAGCCTATGTCTCATTTCCATTTTTTTTTGATTTTTTGGTCACCTAGATTTAGTGATGCGGGCGTTGTTGATGTCACAAATTTGTTGTCAACATTTAGATGTAACAAATTAGTCCGACTCCAGTGAATTTTAAAAACAACTTTAGTAAAGTTGTATGAATATAACTATTGATTAAATTTAAAAGCTGAGATCATCTCGATAATTAAGGATAGTTAATAGGAAATATAGTTTATAAAATTATAAGAAACTTAATTGTACTAAAAAGGAAAGTTAATATTGATAGAAGATAGTTTATGAAGAAAAAAATTAGATAGATAATGATAAAAGATATTATCATATAAGTCAATCTTCTCTCCTATATTCACTAAATTATTTTCCTAATTCAAGAATTAAAGAATATGCTGTCGAAAAAGAAATGAGATAATAACTAAATGTAAAATCCGGAATTTTTATTCCGTCTTCGTACGTTAATAAATAGATCTCGATCTATTAATTCATATCCGTCTACTTAGTTAGACATATTAGGATAAAAATTATCATTTTATGTAGACCTCTTTCACATAAAATGATGGAACTTTTTATAAGTTTATCATTTTATGTGACTTACCTTCACATAAAATGATAGAGTTCGTAACTAAACCTAAACTGTAAAATATTCCGTAGCCGGTTATTCCGTACATTAAATTCGGCTTCTCGATTCCGAACTACAGTTTGTACCGGGTTACATTTTCCTTTGTCCAGCCGCAGCCCAGCTGCTTGTCCGCTCCAGCATCGCAGCCCAGCTGCTCGCCTGCTTCAGCCAGCGCTGCTCCAGCCCAGAAACCAGTCCAGCCCAGCTGCAATTTTCCGCCAGCCCCTGCGCAGCCCAGCAAAAACAGAAGCTGCAGTTGTCCGCCAGCCCCTGCGCAGCCCAGCAAAACAGAAGCTGCAGTTGTCCGCCCAGCCCCTACGCAGCCCAACATTCAGCTGCCTTGTCCGCTCAGCCCAGCAAAGCAGCAGCTGCAATTGTCCAGCCCATTCCGTGGTGAACAACCAGCAACTTAGGAAAGCTAGACGGACGTGGACGCCCCTCTCCCTCCTATCTTCTGTAACAGGCAAGTGAGAGATTCTCTCCCCTCTTAACTGCACCAAATCACGATCTGATTCCCTCTTCACGAACTGCTGCACGTACTCAAAGATCCGCCTACCACCATTGCTGTCCCTTCTTCGGCACGGCTGGTCCGCCCTGTTCGGTACACAATCAGCCGCTCCAAATCATCCGACTACGTTCTGATCTCCCTACCGGAACCAAGTGAGTGCAGCGTTTTTATTGGTTTTCCGGGTTCAATTCAATCTCTGTGCTGACCCATCTGCGTACAGCCTCACCATCCTTCTCTTCTCGCCTCTTCGATCGACGTTGCTGTGCCCAAACTGCAGCCACGGAAGCGAGTCTCCAGTTGCTTAAGACGAGATAGGACCTTACGGAAACCTTCTGCATACACTCTCCGGTAGGTCTTTCTCTACTCGCCTTTCCTCACTTTTTAATCAATCGGAGTAGTGATCTCCCTTCTTTTGTTTCGCTTCAGCAACGTAATCCATTGTGAGGCTACGAGTCAGGAATCAAAGAACGCAGAGCCAACCTACTGCAGCGAGTAAATATTTCTGTATGTTGGTTGTTGCTCCCTTTACAACTAGATTGTAATGTCTCTAGCTATATTGTGTCAGAATGTATTTAAGCTACTGTTGTTTGGCCTTCAGCTTAGATAAAATAAGTGTTAAGTAGCTGCTGGAATTTCACATGAAATGATAAGCCAAAAGACTGCTGTAATTCATTTTAATTTCCTTCAGCTCGTAGGCTCCGAACAGCCCATCTTGTCGATCAATTATAAAACGTTTGAGTAAAGATCCACCGTTGAATTTTGGATATGTTGTAGACGGATATATGTAGTTTAACATATTAAAATTTGGAGAGAAATGAACGGTCGGATTGAAAGTTACGAGCTCCCGAAGTTAGGTAGTTGAGCAGTTTTATTAAACTTAAAAAATTTGACTAAGTATAAGAAAGTAGAGTGAGGAACCGACTTTGGGAATTATTATAAAGACTTCGGCTGAACAGTTTGGAGAAATTCTTTCTTCTAAGGCTAGATGGAACCTCATAGATGATCTAGATATTTAATTCGGAAATTTTATAAGCTGTTAAGGATTTTATATTTAGAGCCGAAGTTAAACCTTTTTCGGTTCTTCCGGAAAATAGAAACATAGGAAAAATGTCAGTTTCGCACCTAATAAAATTCTAAGAGTTAGGATATATTTTAGAACTTCACATAGGAGTTTGGACATGAATTTTAAGGTCTTCGAGAAAATCGGAACCAAGGGTAAAATGGTCATTTTACCCTAAAACTAATACTGTAACTAGTACGTCCTAATACTTTTTGATCTTAGAAGTTTTAGACTTCTATCTATGTGAAAGTGTGCTAACACACTTATCGCCTTTGACAGGCAACTGAGTGGGTACAGTTTACAGAGCGAGTGATTATTAAAGAGTCGAGCGTTATAACAGGTAAGTCCTTTGGGCTTACTTAGCTGACTACTAAATATGAGTATAAATGATGATGGTGGTGTGTGATTGACATGTTAGAAAGATAGGTTGTGATATATGATTACCGACCTGTATTTTTGGCCTAAGAGTAACGGGCGGTGGCATTCCGCTCAGTAGCTCGCAGGGCGCTGGGGGTTTCTTTCGGGACTAGTCCACACATGGTTTGTAGTGATGCTACCAAAGGAAGTCAGCTAGACCTACACCAGTTGGATAAGGAACGGAGGCGAGAACTAATAATAGTTCTCGTGCCACAACTTAAATTGAATAATGTGAATCACTTAAATAACAGATAATAATTGGTTGAGTGCCAGCATGATGTTTGTTTATTTCTATTGCTGCTTGTGTTTGTGCTGTTATCATTTTGCTTATATTTGGATAGTTAGCTAACTGTTGATATGTTGTTTAGACTTGACACAGGTTAGAGCAGATGCCGAGTGATCCAGATGGTAGTGGTCAGCCGGGGTGTCGTACTTTAGGACGTTTTGCAGTTTTTGCATTTGTGGGTTTTTCAGTTGAACATCGTTTCCTTTCGTACTTTGATAGATTACTTTTCCGGCTGTAGTTGATCTGGTCACATTCATGCATTGATAAAGACTATTTTATGATTTTTAGTTTTTCCTTATCTGTGCCTTGTTGTAAGATCATGTTAAGTTGTTGTCAAACTAAGGTCGGGACCCACTGTGCGGTCCTAACCAGTAACTCCCTAAGTTGTAAAATTTGGGGTGTTACAACATGGTATCAGAGCTCTAGGTTGGCAACAATGGCACTTGAATCTTCTAAAAAGGTCGTATAAGTAAATAAACAGAACCCGAAAGGGGTCTGAGTTTTTCCAACAAAAAATTTTGGTTTTAAAATGCATACAGAGTTGGGTTGGGATAGAAAGTACGGACGACCACCACTACCTCTGCGGATCTCGGTAATCTTAGAATAATTATGGACTTGTACTGTTATGATAGATTAGCTAGCTTATAACTGTAGTTATTACTATTCGTGCAGATGGCACGTACTAGGGCTGCACAAGTGACTGGCCGAGGTAGGGGTCGTCCCCCCTTCCCCCAGTCAGACAGGATCGAGCTGATAGCACCCCTACTGTTAGAGGGCGTGGTCGTGTGGGTAGACCTCCACTAGGAAGAGGTCGAGGACGAGTTCCTCGAGATGACCCACTTGCAGCAAGCGTACCAGAGGTTGCTGTAGAGGAAGTAGCTGAGAGTGTAGGCCCCGAGGTCAGACCTGTGACCGCCGCTAGGTCTGGAGCACAGGGAGCTCGTTCTACTGAGTCGGGACGTGTCTCTATTGGAGCATCGGAGTATAGGGAGTTTAGAGCCTATGTTGAGCGCAGGGAGGAAGCTGCCAGAGTGGAGAGGCTTACTCAGATACCCCTAGTGGCGCCGGCTAGGTCAGCTCAGGTGACACAGGGAGTGTCTCAGGTGCCGGCTGTATCTGAGAGGAGGGCTGATGTTGATAGAGCACCTACTGGGGTCGGAGCACCGAGACCGGATGAGTGGTTGAAGGCTTTCAACTCTCAGAAGGTCCCCTCATTCAGCGGAGAGATAGGGCTAGAGGTGGAGCACTGGATAGGGAAGATTGAGACTGCTTTGGAGGCAATACGTTGCCCCGTGGACCGACAGGTGGATTTGATACAGACC
The DNA here is from genome assembly GCA_033239045.1 of Fagopyrum esculentum. NCBI lineage: Eukaryota > Viridiplantae > Streptophyta > Magnoliopsida > Caryophyllales > Polygonaceae > Fagopyrum > Fagopyrum esculentum. Next base: position 137,546 of record BSUD01000231.1, read on the forward strand.
TGCTTCACAGATGATGCTCATTCATGGTGGCGTACCATTCGTGGCCGAGTCACCAGCTGAGAGCAGATGAAGACCATTGTTAGAGACAGGTACTGCCCAGTTTCGCTGAGGAGGGAGAGATTCCAGGATTTCATTGAGGCGGGATTTGAGGATATCCCGATTGCTGCAACCATAAAGAAGTTTCAGAAAGAGTTGACTTTGCTTGGACCGTCTGCACCTCCAGAAGAGCAGCATGTTTATCTTTTCTCCAGGAGGTTGAGAGAGAGTACCCGATCCTACCTGGCTGGATTCCGCTGTGAGACCTTGTCTGATTATCAAGATAGGGCCTCTGCTTATGAGAGAGATAGGCCAGCTTCTAGGAAAGCAGCACAATCTAGTGGGCCGGATAAGCGGCAGAGGACAGGACATGCTGGTAGCAGTGGAGCAGTAGCAGGCTATAGTAGAGGACAGACTCAGGGGAGGTCCAGCTACCACTCTACAGTTCGGACACCCAGTGGAGATCGACAGTGCTTTAACTGTGGTGGCCGTGATCACATTAAGCCGGACTGCCCGAAACCACCGGTCACTTGCTTCACTTGTGGGAAGCCGGGACACAGGGCTACTTTCTGCCGTCAGGGCAAGGCTTCTTCTCAACAGGGATCTTCTCCTGCAGGTGCTGAGAAGAGTGTACAGAGACCCCCTCAGTACCGAGCTCCGAGTCAGCAGCAGCAGCAGTACCGGGCTCCAGGACATCCTGCTTCATACAGTACTGCACAGGGATCAGGTCGTGGCAGAGGACGTGGTAGTACCACTGACACCAGAGGAGGACCATCGAGAGTGTTTGAGCTGAGGAACACTGAGCAGCCTGCAACACCTGCGACCACAGGTACTATTTGGATCCATGACTTACCTGTGCGCGTTTTATTTGATACGGGTGCCACGCACTCCTTTATATCAAATGCATGTGTAGATAGGCTGTCCTTAGCTACAGTAGAGGGTGTACCTTTTGTGGTTGGTTTACCAGATGGGGGTAAGGTGAGAGGATCTCGAGAGATTTTTGACTGCCCTATTCACTTGGGAGGCCGGATTTGGTTAGTAAATTTTCTAGTCATGCCCCTAGCACATGAGGACGTGATATTAGGGATAGATTGGATGACTAGACATGGAGCCGTCTTGGATATTGGTAGGAGGACTGTGACTGTTGCCACAGAGGAGGGCCACAGAGTTATATTCCGAGGTTGGGACCTCGGAAAGTCCGGCTCAGTCATCAGTGCAGTGAGGGCAGCCAGATTGATAGCAAAGGGTTGCGAGGCCTTCTGGTGTTATGCCATGAAGGAGCACAAGAGCCTGACAGTAGAGGAGATACCAGTCGCATGCGAGTTTGCAGAGGTCTTCAGGGACGACTTACCAGGGCTACCCCCACAGAGGAGTGTGGATTTTAGCATCGAGTTAGAGCCGGGCACGAGACCGATCTCGAAGGCCCCGTACCGCATGGCCCCGATAGAGCTGCTTGAGCTGAAGAAGCAGTTAGAGGAGTTAACAGAGAAGGGCTTCATACGCCCTAGTGTTTCTCCCTGGGGCGCACCAATGCTGTTTGTGAGGAAGAAGGATGGATCGATGAGACTGTGTATCGACTACAGAGAGTTGAACAAGGTCACCATCAAGAATAAGTATCCATTGCCTCGCATAGATGATCTGCTGGACCAGCTGCATGGAGCGTCAGTGTTCTCGAGGATAGATTTGAGATCGGGTTATCACCAGCTGAGGGTGAGAGATCAGGACATACCTAAGACGGCATTCCGGACTAGGTATGGTCATTATGAGTTTGTAGTGATGCCATTCGGGCTCACTAATGCGCCAGCAGTATTTATGGAGTTGATGAATGGGATTTTCATCGACTTCTTGGACCAGTTTGTAGTGGTCTTCATCGACGACATTCTAGTTTACTCTAGAAGTCGAGAGGAGCATGCCGGGCACTTGAGGACAATGCTGCTGATTCTACAGGATAGTCAGCTATATGCTAAACTATCCAAGTGTGAGTTCTGGATGTCAGAGGTGGCATTCCTTGGCCATGTAGTGACTGTTGAGGGGATTAAGGTCGACCCGGCGAAGATCGAGTCAGTGTCTTCTTGGCAGCCTCCGAAGAGTGTGAAGGAGGTTCGCAGCTTCCTAGGATTGGCAGGTTATTATCGTCGGTTTGTGGAAGGGTTTTCTCTGATTGCCCGACCACTTACTTCCCTCCTAAGGAAGACTACTCGGTTCGTCTGGTCTGAGCCGTGTCAGCAGAGTTTTGATGAGCTGAAGAGGAGATTGACGTCTGCTCCGATCTTAGCACAGCCTGAGGGTACAGAGGACTTCGTAGTGTACAGTGATGCATCCAAGCTGGGCTTGGGGTGTGTCTTGATGCAGAGGGGTAAGGTTATAGCATATGCGTCTCGACAGCTGAAGACGTATGAAGAGAACTACCCCACTCATGACCTGGAGTTAGCAGCAGTAGTGCACGCTCTTAAGATCTGGCGTCATTATCTCTATGGAGCGACCTGTCAGATCTTCACAGACCATAAGAGTCTGAAGTACATATTCACTCAGCGGGAGTTGAATAACCGCCAGAGGCGGTGGCTAGAGTTGATCAAAGATTTTGACCTTGAGATTCTTTACCACCCCGGAAAGGCGAATGTAGTTGCCGACGCTTTGAGTCGGAAGACGCCTCAGGAGAAGGCGATAGCTCGGTTGACAGTACATCCACAGTTACAGAGAGACTTAGCTTAGTTGGAGATAGAGATCCAGTTCCCCGATACAGCTCATCAGTTAGCCACCTTAGAGTTACTTCCTGACCTGTTGGGTGAGATCCGACAGAAGCAGGAGACCTGTCCGATGTTGACCCGGATCCGAGACTGGATGTCACGAGATGAGGCACCTCAGTTCACTATTGGTGCCGATGGAGTAATGAGACGACAGGACCGTGTCTGTGTGCCATCAGACAGTGAGCTGAGATAGAGGATACTAGGTGAGGCTCATGCTACACCGTACTCCATACATCCAGGAGCGAGTAAGATGTATAAGGATGTGAGACGTTCCTTCTGGTGGGGCGGGTTGAAGCCCGATGTGGCCCGTTATGTAGCTCAGTGTGCGACCTGTCAGCAGGTCAAGATTGAGCACCGTAGATCCGGAGGAGAGCTACACCCACTTCCAGTACCACACTGGAAGTGGGAAGATATTTCTATGGATTTCGTCACTGGATTGAGGCTCAACAGAGGTTTTGATGCCATTTGGGTGGTAGTAGACCGTCTGACGAAGACCGCACGTTTCATTCCGATTAAGGAAACGTGGCCGGTAAGTCGTCTAGCAGAGGAGTTCACCAGGCATATTGTGAGACTCCATGGAGTACCGAGGACTATCGTATCCGACAAGGATGGACGTTTTACCTCGAGGTTCTGGCAGCAGGTACATACTGCTCTGGGTACGAGTCTTCACTTTACCACTGCCTACCACCCACAGACAGACGGTCAGTCAGAGAGGACCATCCAGACCCTAGAGGACATGTTGCGGGCATGTGTGCTAGATTGGGGACAGGTATGGCCAGATCACCTCCCACTAGTAGAGTTTTCATATAATAACAGCTGGCATGCGTCTATTGGGATGGCACCTTATGAGGCTTTGTACGGCCGGAGATGTCGTACACCGCTATGTTGGGATGAGCCTAGCAAGGTTGATGGAGTAGTACCAGATCAGATACAGGACGACATCGCCCGGATTGCCTTAGTCCGGGAGAGGATGTTAGCAGCTCAGAGTCGTCAGAAGTCCTACGCCGACAAGAGGCGTCGACCGTTGGAGTTTAGAGTAGGTGCACAGGTGTGGTTGAGAGTGTCACCTACGAGGGGAGTTAGACGGTTCGGCATTAAGGGGAAGCTGAGTCCCCGGTATGTCGGACCATTCGAGATTGTAGAGAGAGTCGGAGACGTTGCCTATCGACTAGCACTGCCACCGAGACTGGAGGGAGTACACCCAGTTTTTCATGTATCTCAGCTGCGAGAGTACATCCCGGATCCGAGACACGTCATTAGCCATGAGGATCTGACAGTTGAGCCTGACCATACATTTGTAGAGTATCCAGTAGCCGTCCTAGAGCGTAGCGTTAGGTACCTACGTTCTAAGGAGATACCGATGCTGAGGATTCAGTGGTCTAGACGAGGAGTTGAGGAGGCTACCTGGGAGACAGAGGAGAGCATTAGACGTAATTATCCTGAGTTCTTTGCGGAGTTAGCCGCTACCTCAGTACCGACGGGTTAGTACTAAGACGAGACCTTATATGATTTCTGTGATTATATGTTTACATAATTATTTATATGCTTGATGAAGTGAGTAGTTGCTTGCTAGAATATATGCCTCAAAGGGAAAGGTATGGGGTAGGTATCTTATTCCCAAGTTTCGGGACGAAACTTTTTTTTAGGGGGTACTGATGTAAAATCCGGAATTTTTATTCCGTCTTCGTACGTTAATAAATAGATCTCGATCTATTAATTCATATCCGTCTACTTAGTTAGACATATTAGGATAAAAATTATCATTTTATGTAGACCTCTTTCACATAAAATGATGGAACTTTTTATAAGTTTATCATTTTATGTGACTTACCTTCACATAAAATGATAGAGTTCGTAACTAAACCTAAACTGTAAAATATTCCGTAGCCGGTTATTCCGTACATTAAATTCGGCTTCTCGATTCCGAACTACAGTTTGTACCGGGTTACATTTTCCTTTGTCCAGCCGCAGCCCAGCTGCTTGTCCGCTCCAGCATCGCAGCCCAGCTGCTCGCCTGCTTCAGCCAGCGCTGCTCCAGCCCAGAAACCAGTCCAGCCCAGCTGCAATTGTCCGCCAGCCCCTGCGCAGCCCAGCAAAAACAGAAGCTGCAGTTGTCCGCCAGCCCCTGCGCAGCCCAGCAAAACAGAAGCTGCAGTTGTCCGCCCAGCCCCTACGCAGCCCAACATTCAGCTGCCTTGTCCGCTCAGCCCAGCAAAGCAGCAGCTGCAATTGTCCAGCCCATTCCGTGGTGAACAACCAGCAACTTAGGAAAGCCAGACGGACGTGGACGCCCCTCTCCCTCCTATCTTCTGTAACAGGCAAGTGAGAGATTCTCTCCCCTCTTAACTGCACCAAATCACGATCTGATTCCCTCTTCACGAACTGCTGCACGTACTCAAAGATCCGCCTACCACCATTGCTGTCCCTTCTTCGGCACGGCTGGTCCGCCCTCTTCGGTACACAATCAGCCGCTCCAAATCATCCGACTACGTTCTGATCTCCCTACCGGAACCAAGTGAGTGCAGCGTTTTTATTGGTTTTCCGGGTTCAATTCAATCTCTGTGCTGACCCATCTGCGTACAGCCTCACCATCCTTCTCTTCTCGCCTCTTCGATCGACGTTGCTGTGCCCAAACTGCAGCCACGGAAGCGAGTCTCCAGTTGCTTAAGACGAGATAGGACCTTACGGAAACCTTCTGCATACACTCTCCGGTAGGTCTTTCTCTACTCGCCTTTCCTCACTTTTTAATCAATCGGAGTAGTGATCTCCCTTCTTTTGTTTCGCTTCAGCAACGTAATCCATTGTGAGGCTACGAGTCAGGAATCAAAGAACGCAGAGCCAACCTACTGCAGCGAGTAAATATTTCTGTATGTTGGTTGTTGCTCCCTTTACAACTAGATTGTAATGTCTCTAGCTATATTGTGTCAGAATGTATTTAAGCTATTGTTGTTTGGCCTTCAGCTTAGATAAAATAAGTGTTAAGTAGCTGCTGGAATTTCACATGAAATGATAAGCCAAAAGACTGCTGTAATTCATTTTAATTTCCTTCAGCTCGTAGGCTCCGAACAGCCCATCTTGTCGATCAATTATAAAACGTTTGAGTAAAGATCCACCGTTGAATTTTGGATATGTTGTAGACGGATATATGTAGTTTAACATATTAAAATTTGGAGAGAAATGAACGGTCGGATTGAAAGTTACGAGCTCCCGAAGTTAGGTAGTTGAGCAGTTTTATTAAACTTAAAAAATTTGACTAAGTATAAGAAAGTAGAGTGAGGAACCGACTTTGGGAATTATTATAAAGACTTCGGCTGAACAGTTTGGAGAAATTCTTTCTTCTAAGGCTAGATGGAACCTCATAGATGATCTAGATATTTAATTCGGAAATTTTATAAGCTGTTAAGAATTTTATATTTAGAGCCGAAGTTAAACCTTTTTCGGTTCTTCCGGAAAATAGAAACATAGGAAAAATGTCAGTTTCGCACCTAATAAAATTCTAAGAGTTAGGATATATTTTAGAACTTCACATAGGAGTTTGGACATGAATTTTAAGGTCTTCGAGAAAATCGGAACCAAGGGTAAAATGGTCATTTTACCCTAAAACTAATACTGTAACTAGTACGTCCTAATACTTTTTGATCTTAGAAGTTTTAGACTTCTATCTACGTGAAAGTGTGCTAACACACTTATCGCCTTTGACAGGCAACTGAGTGGGTACAGTTTACAGAGCGAGTGATTATTAAAGAGTCGAGCGTTATAACAGGTAAGTCCTTTGGGCTTACTTAGCTGACTACTAAATATGAGTATAAATGATGATGGTGGTGTGTGATTGACATGTTAGAAAGATAGGTTGTGATATATGATTACCGACCTGTATTTTTGGCCTAAGAGTAACGGGCGGTGGCATTCCGCTCAGTAGCTCGCAGGGCGCTGGGGGTTTCTTTCGGGACTAGTCCACACATGGTTTGTAGTGATGCTACCAAAGGAAGTCAGCTAGACCTACACCAGTTGGATAAGGAACGGAGGCGAGAACTAATAATAATTCTCGTGCCACAACTTAAATTGAATAATGTGAATCACTTAAATAATAGATAATAATTGGTTGAGTGCCAGCATGATGTTTGTTTATTTTTGTTTCTGCTTGTGTTTGTGCTGTTATCATTTTGCTTATATTTGGATAGTTAGCTAACGGTTTATCCGTGTTGTAGATCTGTAGAGATAGACAGTTGCAGAGAGATCCGGAACGGATGGTCAGCCGGGTCCACGTACTCATTAGATGGGGACGGGGGAGTCTTCCATACGTCATGCATGTTATGTACCTTTATATATGTTTGTAAGGCTGTCACATGTGTACATTTATACCATTAAAAATATTATGTTTTAGAAATTGTTTTAAATACATTTGTGCCTTGTTGTAAGATCCAAGTAATTTTGTTGTTAAACCAAGGTCAGGACCCATTGTGAGGTCCTAACCAGTAGCTTCCCGAGTTCCGAGAAATTGGGGTGTTACAAGCCCAATAGCACAACCACTTTGACCACACAACCAATCTAGTATGATAAGATACATGGTTATAAGGGGTTATAGAAGGTTGTAAACTCTCGATGTGGGACTCTTTATTATCTCTCAGATTTACATCAAATGGATCTATCTCAACACTTCTTCAGCTGAAACGAGTTTAGGTAAAATTTCTTCCCCTTGGATTCTCGATAGTGGAGCCTCGTTCCATATGACGGGATCCAAGATTTTTTTTATCTCATATTCATTTGGTTTCTCCTTGCCATATTAAATTACCAAATGGATCAATCTTCATTGAAAATCAAGCGGGATCTAATAAAATTTTATCAAAATTTATTCCTAACAATGTCCTATATGTACCCGACTTACATTGTAATTTAATTTCTATACAATGTTTTGCTAGTGATTTTTATTGTAGTATCATATTTACAAAAAATTGAACATGATCATAATCAGTTTTTTTTAAAAAATTATTTTTTATTGAAAAAATAGAAATCAAAAGTAATTTTATTTCTTTTTATCTAAAATTAGTTTTGAATTTTTTTAAAGAATTTATAATTGAAACTTTAACAAAATGTATTAAGAAAGGGTATAAATATGAAACAAATTAACATTATTAATTCATTATTTTGCCTAACTCAAATATTTTTATATATAATATATTTTTAAATATAATTATTAGTACAAAATTATAATATAAAATCTTTATTTATGCTTTCGTAAGCAAATACATTTATAATAAAAGTTTTTTTAATAGCCGAATAACCGGGAATATATAGTGATTCGGTACTATTCGACTATCCGCGAATATCCGGATGCCAAAATCTCGATCCTTATTAGATGTCGTGATTCGGTAAAATATTTTCGATCGGATCCGGATCAAAACGGGTACTAGAATATCGAGTTTTTTTGGATCGGCTCCACGGATTAAAAAATTGGTTGTGTGATCGTAAGCCCCGTTCAGTTAGTTCAAGGACCCAAGTTGATAGCTGTAAGAGTCGGCTATGATCTCTCGGAACGGAATGGCCGCCTCAAAGTTGAGGCCCAAACCCGCCCAGAGGGCCGGAGGAACTACTATTAGGTTTGTGCATTTTTGCAACTGCAGCCGTGGGACTTGGTTTGGGCCTCAAACTTATAGGCGTTCCGTCCCGAGAGTTCCCAGCCGATTCTTATGTTTATCCACTTTGGTCCTTTGATCTAAGTGAAGGGGGACTTTTCCGTGCACTTGGGCCCAGTAACAAGCCCTGTAATACCCGAAAATATTTCTTTAGGCTATTTCGGAAACAAATTAGAACTCGACAGTTGTGACCTCTTTCCGGCGCTCTAGTTCTTTTGCATGGACTCCGACATTACGAGTCTTCTTTTAAGTTTCGGGACGAAACTTTTTTTTAGGGGGTACTGATGTAAAATCCGGAATTTTTATTCCGTCTTCGTACGTTAATAAATAGATCTCGATCTATTAATTCATATCCGTCTACTTAGTTAGACATATTAGGATAAAAATTATCATTTTATGTAGACCTCTTTCACATAAAATGATGGAACTTTTTATAAGTTTATCATTTTATGTGACTTACCTTCACATAAAATGATAGGAGTTCGTAACTAAACCTAAACTGTAAAATATTCCGTAGCCGGTTATTCCGTAGCCTACCAGTTCCGATCCCTTGACTTCACATAAAATAATAAGTTTAGCCCAAACCCTAATTTAGAGTATGACTCGTCGTTGACAAGTCTGTGACGAAGCTGTGACAAGGTCTGGACAAGTCTGTGACGAAGCTGTGACAAGGCCAGACAAGTCTGTGACGAGTCTGTGACAAGGCCAGACAAGTCTGTGACGAGTCTGTGACAAGCCCAGCCGGCCACTGCTTGCCTTGTACAGCCCAGTCCGTGATCTCCTTTCAGCTTGCCAACTTCAGCCCTCTGCAGCCCAGCTGCTGCAGCCCAGCTGCTGCAGCCCAGTAGCGGCCCTTACCTCCTCTCCAGCCCAGTTTTGCCTCGCTTGTGTGCTGGCCCAGCGGCAGTTCGAATCCAGCAGGAAGGAGAAGAGCAGCGACAATCACTCCTCTCTTAACTCCCTTGTAACGGCTGCTGAGTATGCTGAAAATCCTCCCCTGTAACCGCCTAGAATCACGCAGCATCTTACGTCTTCTTTTCCTTCATGCTGTAAACGAATCTGAACGCCTTCTTCCTGGTGTACCGAGTTCTACCCTGTGCCCATCCTAGTAGCGACGCCTGGAGGAGCCATCAACCCTAGTACACACTAGCAGCCCATCTCTTCAACCGTACTAGTGGTCGCACTCAGGTCTGTCCACACACGCAGAGACATCTCCGCTCCTCCCTTACTTCTGTCACGAGCAGCAACTTTTCTTCAACAGTGGCGTTTGGCTCGGACAACAGCAGGCCGGTCTCACCATCCTTGCTACCTACTCCCTTGTACGCAAGCAGACCGGGCAGACCTTCTGTCACGCCAGCAAGCAACAACAAAAGATGCAGCCTCTTCCCTTGCGTCTAGCCTTCGCCTTGCCTTCGCCTTGCATCATTCGAGGAACCACATGACTTGCTGTCGATGCCTCCTCTCGTCCCTGTCGGTCGAGTAAGACCCGTACTTATCTTCTTTATGTTTCCCTCCATATATACAGATGTTGATAGTCGTCCCAATCTGTTTTGAATCAATATATATAACAGCCTAGGAGCAATCTCAAGAAGCTGTTTCATTTTCTGAGTTTTCAAAACTATGTTGAGGATCCAACTTCGGGGCCAGATTTGGGTATGCAAGACTCCTCCTTTTTGGCTGAAATTTTTATATGTTATAGATGAGATATTGTAGTAGAACATACTAAAATTTCAGAGGAATCCATGTTATGGTTTGAGAGATATGGGGTTTCAAAGTTCAGTTTTATAAATGTGCTGAGTTGAGAAAAACAGCATGGGATGCTGTTTTGTGAGATAGTTTTGAATAGGCTTTTGATCTCTGTTAGGCTTGAATTTTTGATATGATATATTTGACATCTTGTTGTAGATCATATTAAAATTTGGGAAGAATCGGAGTTACGGTTCGAGAGTTATTGTGTTTCAAAGTTGACGTTTTTATATATGTGCTGAGTGTTGGGGGAAAACAGCAAGTGATGCTGTTTTGTGAGATGATTTTGAATAAGCTCTTGATATCCTTTCCGGCTGAATTTTGGATATATTATAGGTAAGATTTTATAGTAGAACATATCAAAATTTGGGATAATTCCAGTGAGTGGTTTAGGAGTTATGATTTTTCAAAGTGTACTCAGATTTTGGCTAAGTATAGAATTTGCAAAGGGAGTAGTCAACTTTGGGAATTATTATAAAGACTTCGGCTGAACAGTTTGGAGAAATTCTTTCTTCTAAGGCTAGATGGAACCTCATAGATGATCTAGATATTTAATTCGGAAATTTTATAAGCTGTTAAGAATTTTATATTTAGAGCCGAAGTTAAACCTTTTTCGGTTCTTCCGGAAAATAGAAACATAGGAAAAATGTCAGTTTCGCACCTAATAAAATTCTAAGAGTTAGGATATATTTTAGAACTTCACATAGGAGTTTGGACATGAATTTTAAGGTCTTCGAGAAAATCGGAACCAAGGGTAAAATGGTCATTTTACCCTAAAACTAATACTGTAACTAGTACGTCCTAATACTTTTTGATCTTAGAAGTTTTAGACTTCTATCTACGTGAAAGTGTGCTAACACACTTATCGCCTTTGACAGGCAACTGAGTGGGTACAGTTTACAGAGCGAGTGATTATTAAAGAGTCGAGCGTTATAACAGGTAAGTCCTTTGGGCTTACTTAGCTGACTACTAAATATGAGTATAAATGATGATGGTGGTGTGTGATTGACATGTTAGAAAGATAGGTTGTGATATATGATTACCGACCTGTATTTTTGGCCTAAGAGTAACGGGCGGTGGCATTCCGCTCAGTAGCTCGCAGGGCGCTGGGGGTTTCTTTCGGGACTAGTCCACACATGGTTTGTAGTGATGCTACCAAAGGAAGTCAGCTAGACCTACACCAGTTGGATAAGGAACGGAGGCGAGAACTAATAATAGTTCTCGTGCCACAACTTAAATTGAATAATGTGAATCACTTAAATAACAGATAATAATTGGTTGAGTGCCAGCATGATGTTTGTTTATTTCTATTTCTGCTTGTGTTTGTGCTGTTATCATTTTGCTTATATTTGGATAGTTAGCTAACTGTTGATATGTTGTTTAGACTTGACACAGGTTAGAGCAGATGCCGAGTGATCCAGATGGTAGTGGTCAGCCGGGGTGTCGTACTTTAGGACGTTTTGCAGTTTTTGCATTTGTGGGTTTTTCAGTTGAACATCGTTTCCTTTCGTACTTTGATAGATTACTTTTCCGGCTGTAGTTGATCTGGTCACATTCATGCATTGATAAAGACTATTTTATGATTTTTAGTTTTTCCTTATCTGTGCCTTGTTGTAAGATCATGTTAAGTTGTTGTCAAACTAAGGTCGGGACCCACTGTGCGGTCCTAACCAGTAACTCCCTAAGTTGTAAAATTTGGGGTGTTACACTAAATATTCCTAGAATCTCTCCTTATTAATTTATGGATTATATTAGTGAGGAGTAATATGTATGTGCATTAATCAATACTTGTTGAGTATGAAATATGTGTACATATGTACATATTAATGTGTACCCGCAACAGGTTTATCCTTTGCATTGTGTACCTGCAACATGTTTATCGATTAAACCTTATGTACGAAATACATTTCACTGAATTTCTTTCGTGAATAATATGTATGTGCAGAGTTTTGTTTGTAATTGCGTGATAAATACATATTAATCGGAAATGTGTACATAACGATTAAATTTAAATTTAAGAAATAAAGTGTAACTGAAATTATGTACTAAAATTGTGTAATTGAAATTGTGTATTAATATTGTGTATCAATAAAAGAATACACGAAGTCCGATTAGTATAACTAGTATAAGGGTGGGAGGGAGGTGCAACTCGTGCAAAGTTCGAATTTTATCTTTGACACACTCTTTTATTTATTATAATTAAGAGGATATATAAAAATATCTACTTACCCGATTTAACAAAATTTAATAAGGGAGAATTTGACATACTAGGCTTTTTTGAGTTTTTGTTTAAGAAAGTGTACCCCAAATTTTTTACCACTTTCATTTAATAGTAGGTAAAAATTATTAACCCTTCTATTTAGAAAGAAAGGAATAAATGATGTTTGTTATTTGTTATATAAGTATAAGTTTTAATTTTTAATTACTGAATTTATTTTTTTTATTTATTATTTTTCTTGTTTTTTTTTTTATTATTTCTTTTTTATTTTCTGGACTAAATTTCTCATACCGGAATTTCTCATACCAGAATTTCACATACCAGAATTTTTATACCAGAAATTTTATACCATAAATTTCATACCAGAAATTTCATACCAGAAATTTCATACCATAAATTTCACACCAGAAATTTCATACCAGAAATTATCATACGAAAAGTTCGTACCAGAAATTTCATACCAGAAATTTCATACCATAATTTTTCATACCATAATTTTTCATACCATAATTTAAATACCAGATTCATACCAGAAATTTCATACCAGAAGTTTCATACCAGAAGTTTCATACCATAAAATTACATACCCTTTCCTGTCCTTAAAAGGTGAAGAAATCAAGCCAAATAATCTGTACTATTTTATTAAGGCTACAAAGTCCTTTCCTAAATATTATCAGCTAGAATAGTGGAATCAAGCAAGATGGTAACTACTGCATAATGTACACAGTAACCCCCTTATGCAATTCAAGTAACACTAACCTGGACACATTTACTGCATTTGAGATTTCTTCTCAAACTCACCGATAAACTCTTCCATTGTTGACTTGTAAGATTCCATCCCATGTACATTCATGGCTAAATCCAATGTCAATGCCATCCACTTCTTTGCAGCCTCAGTATGCCCAAGTCTCAAAGGACAAGAAGCTCGGTTCCAAGCTGTTATAGCAAGCCACTTAGCTTCATCACCAGGAAACTCACCCTCTTTCAACCCCACCATGATTCTATAAGCTTGTTTATAGAGATTATAAACGGTTTCATCATCTGTTTCGCACTTGTATAATCCTGCAACGATGATCAGTTTCCTGATGGCGAGACCGACATTTTGGTAGTCGGGTGCAGGAGAAGAGAGAAAGTCTCAAAGGCAAGAGGTTAGAGTAAATGTAGCTACTTCCAGATTGAAGCACGGGCCTTGTGATGCTGTGACGCCTATGTGGAGAAGGTGTGTTGGATTGCATGACTTTGAGTTGACGAAATTCTTTACTATTAGGTTTTGAGATGCTGGAGTCCTTAAGCCTTCCGTATAACTCATAGCAGTTCAGTGTGTATATGAAATGGAGGTCGGGTCCAATTGTATTGTCTTGGCCATCAGTTAGTTTGTTCCCACTTGATGTTGATGAAAGTATCTGCAAATGGTTTAAAGAAATAAACTAATTGGCCTTTCTCTTACAAACTTACAATATTTGAAGATTTTGAATACGAATTCCTACCTTTCCTGCCCTGTCTAGCAATTCAATGGCGTGTTTCACTTCTTCTTCCTGCAACGGAACATTCTTCTGGTTTTCATCTGCTATCATGGCGGAAACTGTTAATATGATCGCCTTGCAAACCATAATGTTGTTTTCATCGACATCTTCATCAATCCTATCAGAATAAAATTCGAATGCCAGCCTCATGAATTCGGACACAATTGATAATTTTTCGTTGTTCCAGCTTTTGTTCCTAAATTCCATGAATTGAGTGCAATCCAATTGCTCTCCCTTCTTCTAGTTTCCCCCTTCCCAAAGAAATTATCAGGTCCAACCTCAATTGCTCGAGCTTGAACTTTTTTCATGAACTTGAGAATTTCCAGCTCATTACCAGGCTCTTCAAGAAGGATAGTGATAAGGGTTCTGAGAACGACAACTTCAGATACAGGCATTGGTTTCCTGAGGAGTAGAAATTTAGCAGACTGGAAAGAGAAGCAACAGCAACTGAAAGTGAAATTCTAGATAAAAGCAGGTTTCAAAACAAAAATTGATAGAATAATATTCAAAATCAACAGACAAATAAATTAGGGTTTCAAGGAGAAATAGAGAAAACACTATCCAGCAACAATTACTCATAACAAAGAACCAAGAACAGGAAAGAGGATTTACGATAAGCAATCAAGAGAGTAGAATCAACGGTTGTGATGATTGGGGTATGGTTAGAGCCAGTGTTGGTGTTGGATTTAAGCGAACCAGTAGGAGCCTCATAGTTGTTCTCGGAAAAACTTGTCGGCGGAAGAGTTGTGACAGCAGATCTCAAAGACAATTTCCGGCGAACTGTGGCTTCACGGCCGGGAATAGTGTTGGTACAGTCTGCAAGGGGCTTCCTCTTCAGCGAGCTTCTATCGGTTGCCATAACCTTCTGTTAGAAGGTGGCAGTGATCTTGCCGGTGGTTGCGACGAGGGGAACAACAGAGGTAGGTAGAAAGTGAAGCGAAGAGGGGTGAGGGTGGAACGAAGGATGACGGAGGGAGGAAGTGAGGGCTACGAGATTGAAGGTAGGGTTCACAGTAAAAACTCGTAGAAGGGGTACACTTTCTAAAGAGAAATCTGATAAAAGCCTAGTTACTTGAAGGTTTTTTAAAAGAGCCTAGTTACCTAATTTGCCCATTTAATAATTATTAATAGGAGAGTGAAGAATCTTTAAATTTCCATATTGTCGGCCATATCCAATCAATTTTATCTTTATTTTTTAATTGAAAAAACTGGGTGTCTAGTTAGTCTATAAGTTACAAAAGGTGTCTCATTTCACCAATCTTCTCTTGAGTTTTTGGTGTAATACCCCGAATCCGCGGGATATCGGAATGCTACGGGCGAGACCACGCAATGGGTCCCGACCCTTAGCCTGACAACAATCTCACCGGACCTTTCCAACATGGCACAAATAAAGGCATAAAACTCAAAATAGTTTACAATGTATGCAAGAAAATAACGGAAGGGATACAAGTTGGAAACTCAGCCAAGTCCTCAAAACGACATAAAACGTAAAGGAATCCAAAACGTACAACATGACATAATCCGACAAAACAAGGAAAACCCAAAAACGCCCCCGTCCTACAATGTACGGAGACCACTCGGTTGTACACTCCTCCACCTCACTCGGCAGCATCCCTAACCTGCAAGGCATCTACACAAACGGTTTAAAACCGTTAGCTCACATTCTAGGCATTATAAGAATAATATGGCACAAACACACATGAGAACACAAAACACACAACATACACATTCATTACTTAATATCTTTTTTGGTTATTCCATATTTAATCCATTCGTTCAAGTATGACACGAGAGTCTTATAACTCTCGTCTCTGTCCCCGTGTAACCATCAGGAGTGTGGTGGCGCTCAACCCATATACCCTGTGGGAGTGATGAAGAAGCCCGCCCGTATACCATGTATGGCATGGTCGCAATGATCCTCCCAGTCTCCCTCGGGAGCTGGGCAGTGATGTCATCGCCCGATAATAATAGTAACGATGGGCCGATAATAAATAAGGTTAAGTAGATCCTAATCCGTTTTCATGCTCAAAAGCGATAAACACACACCACCATAATATATCCAAATAAGGCATAAAAGCGGCTAAGTAAGTCCGAGGACTTACCTCGTCTCAAGGCTATCGTAAAAACAATCGATCTCAACTTCCCGTACGTAGGAAAAACACCTCAGGCCTGATCATAACGAGGCATACATCAATAACGATCTCAATAACTCAACTCAAGGACTTCCCAAAACTAACAACCGAACACGAGTCCTAGCAACCTATAAGCTAGGAAATCCTAGACCCTAAGAGGTCATAAACTCGATAAAACTGAGGAAGGGTACCACAACAACCCACACCCTATATAATATTAAACACTACCCAAAGCTGGAGTAAGGCCACAAAGTAGAAGAGACCATAGGTTCAACACACACATAAACGATCAACATCGATCCAACGAGTTCTAAGGAGCACCTAGGTTCACAACCACTAGGTGGCATTCTTAATCTATTCTTGGTCAATCCTAGGCATGATATTAACATGATATAACCTCAAAGATAAGGAAGGAACGAAGAGAAAGGGAGAGGAGAGCCTACTGTTGAAGGAAACGTAGCCGCGGAAACAAGCTAGGCGACTGCGTGCTGAAGGTCACGGCCCCCGTGACGCCAGAGGCCGCCCCCGCAGCGCCTGGAAAAACCCGCCGCCGCCCCCGCGGCGCTGCTCACCGCCCCCGTGGTTGGCTAAGATCCGCCCCGCGGCCTTGATGCCGCCCCGCGGTAGAGCTCCAGAAACAGCGATTTCTTCGATCTTCGATTGTGCACTTGAGCTTCTATGGCTTCCTTCTTTGGTTGGGCCTCCTCCAAGCACTAACCACTATTCTTAGACACCTCTCCATGACCTAATCAAGCTAAGAACAAGCACATGCAAGGATTTGAGGAAAAACCTTCTCACAGGCTTCATCCATGACCATCATCCATGACGATGGATGAAGGAGGGAAAAAGAAAGGGTAAACAACAAAGGAGGAGAAGGGAGGAAGGGGAAGAAGGGGTCAGTTGACCTCATGTTCCCTTGACACAACAAACGAAAGGTCCGAGGCAAAGAGGAAGAACGAGGGGTCAGAACGGGATAAAATCCGGTTACTCAGCATTTCATGCCTGCGGAAAAACTGAATCGCGCATGCGGAAAGGTCGAAACCCGCTAACTATCCGGAATAAAAATTCTGGATGTTACATTTGGTCACCAAGATTTAGTGTCGTGGGCATCATTGTTGTCGCATATTTGTTATCAACATTCTGATGTTACAAACTTTTTTTGTATTTACGATAACATTAACTATGATATTTTTCGTATTTTGAGGAGTTAATAATAATAATAATAATAATAACAACAGCAGCAGCAGCAGCAGCAGCAACAACAACAACAACGTCTTGTTTTTGTTTTTTAGTCATTGGTTGTAGATCTTTTAAAAAAAAGTTGGTTGTAGCACCATCGGGATACTTTTGGTGATCACAAATTGGTTTTGGGTATTAATAACAACATCAATATATACATTTAATATTATAATAAAAGTTTTTTTAATAGCGAATATCTGAAATATATAGTGATTCAGGATTATCAAGTGATCCGGGTCTATCGGGACATCGGGTGATCCGCAGATATACGGATATTCAATTATCCGTGGATATTCGGATGTTTAAAATCCGGATTCATATCCAATCCGGAGATTCGGAAAAATCTCCAAGATCGGATCAAAAGGGTACTAAAATATCGGGTTTTTTGGATTCGGTCAACATATTTTTCGGACTGGATCGACGGATCGAATTGGTTTTACCCACCCCTGATCACCACAAACTCCGGCCTTTGAGGTAAGCTTTTCGATCTACTATCATCTTTCTTCCACTGTATTAATCTCCCGGACTTCAGAGTTGTGACAATTTGTTTTTCTAGGATTTATATTCTCCATCTCCTCTCGGTTATTCCATCACTTTTGTCGTCGCCTCTCGCTATGGTCATCGCTATCACCCTTCTCATCTATTCGCCATCTCCTCTTGCTATCTTCTTTTTAATGTAGTCATTATTCGTTGTCTTCTTTTTAAATTGTTTAGAAATTGGTTTTCTGGTGATATTGAATTCAACCTTTGTTCGAGTTTTTGTAGAAAATGGTTTCCTTTAACCTAATTGCGGTTTGTTATTATAATGTGATATTTTTTTCAAATAAGTAAAAGCTAATATGAAGTTCTTCAGAAATTAGAATTGTAAAGCGCTCTGGTATTAGAGATTTGATGCATGATTGATAAGTGTTGTGGGATGTGAATCTTGATGCTTTCATAGAATCGCCAATTTTTAGTATTGACAAAGCTCCGTATTTTTACTTGTGTTTTGAAACCTCATTTAATGTCTTATGATAAGTGGTTGATTTGCAAGAACATTCTTGCTTTTGCTATCTTCGTTTTACCACTATAAGTGCGCTTTCATGCATGCATATTTTTCCAAATTTTAAGATTTGAACTGTTTTTAGTGAAGTAATATTATAAACCTATAATCACACCGAGATTTAGAAAAAATTTGAGGAATATATCCATTGAACAATTCTCCAGATTACCCTATATATACTCCACGCTAAACTATATGTTTGCCTATGTATAGAATGTCTCTAATATCTCCAAGAATCATATTGGTTGCCACCGTCAATTCAATAGGTGTAGTTTCGAGTTAACATACATAATCATCTTTGTAACCTATGGCGAGAAGAGAAAGAAGGTAGCTATATCTAAAACTTAACCTACATTAATCTATACTTGTAATTTTCGGTGATCAATGAAAAAAGTGAGGCAATTCAATCTTCCTACATTGACATTAGCTATTTTACCGGTTTTACCAATCTTCAAGATTGCAACTTTTAGTTCCTAGATTTGAGAATTTCTATGATTTTCTATGTCAAGGTGCTTTTGGTAGAAAAGATATTGTGCTCCTACAAATGTGGGGTTATAGAAAATCCGAATTGGTTTTATTGTTGGGGTATATTTTTATCATCTCCATTTTGAAGAAAACTTTAGTTTAAGAGAAATACTATTTTTAAACAGAATTAAACTAAACTTTTACTATACAACCACAATAAGGGCCCGTTTGGTTTTAACTCCGGAATCGGAAACGGAATGGAAACGAATCTAGTCCATACGTACGCCCTTGTTCATAAAAACTTTTGGAATAATTCCTTGTGATTTGAAGTAATTGGAGTAGAGTTTGATTACTTTTGAAACCCTATAGGGTAACAAAATGTGGGAAAACAAGTGCACTTTGCATTAAACCACAAGGAATGATTCCATAAAATTTAATGAATAAGGATATGAATATGGACTAAATTCGTTTTCATTCCGTTTCCGTTACCGGAGTTGGAACCAAACGGGCCCTAAATCTACAAGGATGTTGTAAAGTCTACACACGCTCCAAAAAGAAATATCAACAGATAAGAGAGATACATGGTCTTCATTTTACCTATTTGCAACTCTAACATGATTAAAGTACTCGTGCTAATCATATACATTGTGCTTGCATTTGTCTGGAGTGGCCTAGTGAAAAATTGTTGACCTTTCTACCGGAAAGTTCTCGTTCCCATTAAATTATTTGCAGGTAGATGACCAACTTTATATATACTTGGAATATGTTTTTGGTGGATTTATTTATAAGAATCTTCAAGAATTATGAAAATTTGGGTGAAACTACAAAAAGTAGTTATACTCAACAAATACTTTTAGTTTTACGACTTGCTTATCCTCACTCAAGTTGCATAACAACCTTTTTCATACAATGAATGTCTTGTACAAAGATACTAAAGAAGCAAATATACTTGTTTACCAAATAGGTGCATTCAAGTTAAGCTAGCAAGAGACAAGTCCTTGGAAATTAGTGTATATAATTTGCTTCTCTATATAACAACTTCTTGCAAGATTTTTTTATAGAGTTTTTAATCTTTGTTTAGGCATCATAGGTAAATCTTGTAAAAGTAATGCACTATAGACCGGAGATTCAGATTTTGAAGATAAGGATGAGACATTTCAAGCATCTCTTAGTGATGCAGGTGACGAGTTTGATGCAGCCTCAGAGGATCTAGATAAGGTTGTTCCACAGCTACCCCAACAGAAGCCAACAAGTTATTCTTTGTCTTAGTACGACCCTCAATTCTTCTTCTTATATTTGCAGCTACCGTTGTACTTTATATCTTATGTTCATTTTATGAATCTCATGTCTACATGTGGCTAGTTTTTTTTATGTTTGTTGTTTGAACTGTTAGAGGTCCCTCCCTCCTTTATTATAATGGAGTAAATAAAATAAGAAAGATGTAAGACCCGAGGTCTTAGGGACGTTGTCTCCATGCCAACCATGCACGTGCAGAAACTTCCCAAGAGGTCACCCATCCTAAAATTTGCTCCCGCACGAGCACGCTTAACTCTAGAGTTCTTTGTCCTCACTTGATCACTGAAAAAGAAAAATTATTGTTGATATGGGTAACAATCCATCCGTATAAGTCAACCATAAAGCCCCATGCAAATGATGTGGGATGATAATTTTACGAGGTGTTACAAAAAACATGACATATTACCTAATGCATTGTTCTGTTTTTAGATATATGATATTACATTGATTTTTGTAAGTCTTTTTTTTGTGTCTCCTGATGTTGGTAGTCTTGTGTCTCACCCTTGCGCACCGTCATGGATTCAGGGGCTTTTTGGTACATTGCAGCTAAACTAGCAGCGTTTGTTGCCAAGGAAGGTGAAGAACTTCAGCTTGACCCTGATAAAGAGAGGAAAATTGGATTCACCTTTTCATTCCTTGTAAAACAAACATCCATCTATTATGGCATTTTAATCGGGTGGACAAACTGATTTTCCAATCCTGTATTGTAAATTTTTGATGTGATTTTATATGTACTCACTTTTTTGTGTTTCTTTATATGTTCTTGATCTTATCATGCTTATTCGTTTTGGCTTCTTCCTGTGAACTTATGGCTTTTTTTTTTGCTGCTCTTAGCCTCCCATGTCATGCACCCTTTTATTTGGTTATTGTATTGTTGTTTTAGTGCATACATGTATGTTGTTGTTATTGCTTATTGGCTAATGTCTTCCATATATATCATCAATTAGTAGGTTATTTGAGATTTCTGATCTTTTTTTTTTTTTTTTTTAATGCATGCAAC
>BSUD01000231.1:168448-188177 GCA_033239045.1 Fagopyrum esculentum
AAAAAAAAAAAAAAAAAAAAAAAAAAAAAAAAGTCGACCAAGACAACATGTTGGACCTGCGCCTATCCTAATCTCATATACCCATAAGGGCCATAACTCATATCCGTCTGGATTTGTGGACAGGTGGGCCAAACCCAATTTAAGGTCCGTTTGAATTTGCTATTTGCTTGTACAAATCCTACACGTATCATTAATTTTTTTTTGTTAATAAATATAATCTTCATGAATACTTATTTTAAATTATATATAATTTACAATCACTAATCCTATTATTTATACTATTGTATTTATTTATGTATTATAACTTAGTTCAACCATCTCTATATATAACGAAAATCTACAACCTAGATCTCATTCAATAAAATTAGTAAATATTGTTATTTTTTTATGTATTACAGCTTCCCGCTAAACGTCTCCAAACTCTAACGATGAGTATTGGTACATGATCAGTGTCGTTCATGGTATAACGGAGACCCCAGTGCAAATATAAATGGGAGAATATGAGATACTAGGATTTTTTGAGAAAATGATTTAGTAAATGTACCTCATAGTCTTTTACCACTTTCATTTAATGGTAGGTAAAAATATTTAACCCTACTATTTTAAAAAAGAATAATAAATGTTTCTTATTTGTTATATTAGTATAAGTTTTAAATTTTACTTACTGAATTTTTTTTTTTTTGCCTTTTTATTTTCTTTATTATTATTTTTTATTTCTAATACTATAAAGTTTTCATACCAGAAGCTCATACCAGATTTTTTTTCATACCACAATTTTTCATACCAGAATTTTTTTCATACCAGAATACCATAATTTTTTTCATACCGGAATTTTTTTCATACCACAATTTTTTCATACCAGAAGTTCTTACCATAATTTTTTTCTTACTATAATTTTTCTTACCATAATTTTTCTTACCAGAAATTTACATACCAGAAATTTACATACTAGAAAATTTACATACCAGAAATTTAAATACCAAAAATCCGTACCAGAAATTTACATACCAGAAATTTATATACCAAAAATCCGTACCAGAAATTTACATACCAGAAATTTATATACAAAAAATCCGTACCAGAAATTTACATACCAAAAATCTGGACCAGATTTACATACCAAAAATTTAATAAAGACTAGAAATTTAGGAAAAGTCTTAACAAGTCTTCAGCACTTTACCATGCAGCGTGTGCTACTGTCATTCTTAATAAAGGTAGAAATGTGCTAGTGTCATTCTTAATAGAGTTAGAAATCATATAAGTTGCATAACACATTTGCTTTCCTCCCTTCTCTTCAACTTAATGCGATGTTCGTCACTGCGTTAATGTCAAAAATAACCAGGCATGTGACAATTTAAGATTAGTTACCAAATCCTCTTTTCAATCAGGAAAATTATATTCTAAGTTGTGGCAATTTAAGATTAGTTACCAAATCTGCTCTTCAATCAGGAAAATTATGTTCTAAGCTGCATTCTGACCAATACAGGCCAACAGGTTGATCTTGTAGAAACATTTTGTACTTGTTGAAATAGAGATGATTAGCTAACTCCTTGATTCCAAATAGTACTTATAATTAGTAGAAAGATGACATCAACAATATCTTTTTTATGAATGTAAAATCCTCGGACATGAGTCGACTGCACTATTTATAGGCTAAAGAACATACCGAATCTGCTCTTCAATCAGGAAAATTATGTTCTAAGCTGCATTCTGACCAATACAGGCCAACAGGTTGATCTTGTAGAAACATTTTGTACTTGTTGAAATAGAGATGATTAGCTAACTCCTTGATTCCAAATAGTACTTATAATTAGTAGAAAGATGACATCAACAATATCTTTTTTATGAATGTAAAATCCTCGGACATGAGTCGACTGCACTATTTATAGGCTAAAGAACATACCGAATCTGCTCTTCAATCAGGAAAATTATGTTCTAAGCTGCATTCTGACCAATACAGGCCAACAGGTTGATCTTGTAGAAACATTTTGTACTTGTTGAAATAGAGATGATTAGCTAACTCCTTGATTCCAAATAGTACTTATAATTAGTAGAAAGATGACATCAACAATATCTTTTTTATGAATGTAAAATCCTCGGACATGAGTCGACTGCACTATTTATAGGCTAAAGAACATACCGAATCTGCTCTTCAATCAGGAAAATTATGTTCTAAGCTGTATTCTGACCAATACAGGCCAACAGGTTGATCTTGTAGAAACATTTTGTACTTGTTGAAATAGAGATGATTAGCTAACTCCTTGATTCCAAATAGTACTTATAATTAGTAGAAAGATGACATCAACAATATCTTTTTTATGAATGTAAAATCCTCGGACATGAGTCGACTGCACTATTTATAGGCTAAAGAACATACCGAATCTGCTCTTCAATCAGGAAAATTATGTTCTAAGCTGCATTCTGACCAATACAGGCCAACAGGTTGATCTTGTAGAAACATTTTGTACTTGTTGAAATAGAGATGATTAGCTAACTCCTTGATTCCAAATAGTACTTATAATTAGTAGAAAGATGACATCAACAATATCTTTTTTATGAATGTAAAATCCTCGGACATGAGTCGACTGCACTATTTATAGGCTAAAGAACATACCGAATCTGCTCTTCAATCAGGAAAATTATGTTCTAAGCTGCATTCTGACCAATACAGGCCAACAGGTTGATCTTGTAGAAACATTTTGTACTTGTTGAAATAGAGATGATTAGCTAACTCCTTGATTCCAAATAGTACTTATAATTAGTAGAAAGATGACATCAACAATATCTTTTTTATGAATGTAAAATCCTCGGACATGAGTCGACTGCACTATTTATAGACTAAAGAACATACCGAATCTGCTCTTCAATCAGGAAAATTATGTTCTAAGCTGCATTCTGACCAATACAGGCCAACAGGTTGATCTTGTAGAAACATTTTGTACTTGTTGAAATAGAGATGATTAGCTAACTCCTTGATTCCAAATAGTACTTATAATTAGTAGAAAGATGACATCAACAATATCTTTTTTATGAATGTAAAATCCTCGGACATGAGTCGACTGCACTATTTATAGGCTAAAGAACATACCGAATCTGCTCTTCAATCAGGAAAATTATGTTCTAAGCTGCATTCTGACCAATACAGGCCAACAGGTTGATCTTGTAGAAACATTTTGTACTTGTTGAAATAGAGATGATTAGCTAACTCCTTGATTCCAAATAGTACTTATAATTAGTAGAAAGATGACATCAACAATATCTTTTTTATGAATGTAAAATCCTCGGACATGAGTCGACTGCACTATTTATAGGCTAAAGAACATACCGAATCTGCTCTTCAATCAGGAAAATTATGTTCTAAGCTGCATTCTGACCAATACAGGCCAACAGGTTGATCTTGTAGAAACATTTTGTACTTGTTGAAATAGAGATGATTAGCTAACTCCTTGATTCCAAATAGTACTTATAATTAGTAGAAAGATGACATCAACAATATCTTTTTTATGAATGTAAAATCCTCGGACATGAGTCGACTGCACTATTTATAGGCTAAAGAACATACCGAATCTGCTCTTCAATCAGCAACGCAAGAAACCACTTCAAGCACACCTGATATCCGACAAATATCTTGCCTCGCTTCTCCTACAGTAGTAGGTAGCGGCAAAATAAATAAGATTGCCAATATAAGCTAGATCTAGATATATGAGATTAAGTGGCGATATATGCTTCCAACACAGCGTCCCCATGAAGCACATACCAAAAAGAGGAGGGTTGGCGGGGAACAAAGGTGAAGACGAGCTCTCAGTCGGCTTCTAACTCTCAATCGGCTCGAAGATATGAATCCTGGCAAGTCGGCGATGACCTTCTTCGCACAAAGGTGAAGACGAGCTCTCGCTGTTTTGATTCGACCTTCTTCTCACAATCAACGTCGTACATCGGCGTTCCGGGCCCGTTCTTGCAGGTTGTCCATCATGACAATGGTGAAGCGGATCTCCGGTGAGAGAAGTCAGAGAACAAGGCGAGGGAGAGAAGCAGAGAAAGAGCGAGGTATGTGATTTAGGTTTTGGAAACAGTAAAAAATACATTAGGGGTACACTTTCTTAAATGAAAAATCAAAAAGCCTATTTACTACCCATAAAACTCAAAAAAACCTATTAACCAAAAAAGTCCAATATAAATTAGAGGCCCTCAATGTATAAATTTTTTAAAAATTAATACTAAAAAAAACCTATATTTTAAATTGGACCCGTGGAGAAGTGAGCAACGTTGGGTGGGATTTTGTTTTTATTTAACTCATTTCCTGGAGTAAAAATCAACACATTTTAAGAGTTAGGTTGTGGATTTATTTTTAGTGTTATTGGACTATTTTAAACCTATTTTATTTCTAGTTCATATAATATACATACATTTTAAATTGGGTCCAGAGCGGAAGCCACTTTTGTCCCCTCTCTCTTGTACATGACTACATGATATCATTTGTTTTTTAAGTTGAAAAACATAGAGGATAGTGAATGTGTGATATGGATTAGGAAAAAAAAAATGTTGAGATGTGTGAAATGTTAATATGTCTGTGTGTAGGTTAATTTGACGTGTATTTTGTTCATGTCTTACCCGATGAAAGTATAAATTAATATGCACACATCTCAAGAAAGAAAAGAAGAGTGTAGGGCAGGGAAGTGTTGTGAAGCATGCAGCATAGAAAGCAGGGTGTAAGGATACGTGTGAGAAAGGCAGCGACTTAAGTGACAGGACATCACATGGCACAACAGCCTTCACATCTTGAGTGCTCTCTATCTACGTAAACGCCATCCATAGTATTCTACTCAAAACCAAGGCATCGTTTTGGCGCTTTTGCCAGACGTAACTTTTATTTTATCATATTACTTTACCCCAAAAGGATACACTTTTCAAGATCTTCATCAGCAAACATGTATGGAATTCAACGCCCATTCCAAACGCCAATTAAAATCAACTCCAATAATGTGTAATATCACCAATTAGACCCGCACAAAAACAAATTCGGGCCGAGTTGGAGTAATATTTGTTTTCAGTGGCCGGGTCAGTCCGACCGCCCTTAAATGGGCCTCTAACATTGTTCATACCGAACTAAATACGGGTCGGACTCTCAAATCAGTCTGCATGTATCCACTTTCTTATTTTACATCTGCAAAAAAAAAAAAATGAGGGCATTTTCGGTATTAAACATCCTCCCGAATAATCTAGTCCCTCTCCAGACCCCGTTCTCTAGTGGAGTCAACCTCACAAAAGCTAAAATCCGTACCATCTTTCCGTGTCTTCACTCTCTACGTGGCAACCATCTACAGCTTCCCCACTCACACTCTCCTCGTGACACGCGTACTGTTCTCTCTCCCTTTCTACGGTGCAATGCACCTCCCGCCTCCCCCGCGTGTGCCTCCTCTTCAGCCCGCCCTCTCACGTGCAAACCATCCCACGTGTCACAATCTTGCTCTATTCTTCACCCCGTCCGCACATCCAACGGTCCACGCTCCCCTATATATATCTTCCTTCCCTTTCTCCTTCTAACCGAATCACACGGGAAAGTGTTTGATCAGACCCCTCCCAAAAAACACAAATCAGCCATGGCCGGAGTTCTTCTCCGAACCGGTTCAGTCCCCTTTCACCGCCTGAATGTCACTGGATCAATCAATTCCACCTTCTCCCACCGCCTCCACGACTTCTCCCCCGAGATCAGAAACGACGCCGTTTTCTCCCCCAAACCTGGACTCCGCCGATCGGTTTCCGACACTAACATTTTGAGATCCGGATCGTCTCGTATCTCATATGTTGGATCAGCCTCTTTCTCGTCTCTGATTGTTGAATCGGAGGATGAGCAGGAGATCGATCTCCGTCTCGGAAATACAATTCCGGTGGATATTGATGGATTTCCGGGTGGAGGAGTCGGAAACGGGCGGAAGTATGGAGGTGATAGAGGATCTGGTGGAGGAAAGGAGGATCGTAGCGATATCGGCGACTATTATGAGAGAATGTTGAAGGCCAATCCTAGCGATTCTCTCCTCCTTAGAAACTACGGAAAATACTTGCACGAGGTATAAATCTGGAAATTCGAAATCGACCAAAAAATATATAAATGCTTGATGAAAATTGAACTGATTCGGTTTTCAATTGTTTGATTTTTGAAGGTGGTCAAGGATACGGCGAGAGCAGAGGAGTACTATGGCAGAGCAATACTTGCGAGCCCTGGAGATGGAGAGTTGTTGAGTTTGTATGGGAAGCTTGTGTGGGAAACGCAGGGAGATGGAGAGAGAGCCAAATCTTACTTCGATCAAGCCGTCCATGCTGCACCTGATGATTGGTAGTTATTAAGTAAATTATGCAGTCGTATTGATAAATCTGGAAGAATATCCTCATGAGATATCGTTAAACGTGTTGTTTTGATGATGATTTACAGCACGGTGTGGGGATCCTATGCTCACTTTTTATGGGAAGCTGATGGGGAGGAAGATGAAGAAGTTACTGCGACTGGTGCTGCAGCTGTCTTGAGTTCGTCAACTTGTTAGCATCCAAAAAAAAAAGCAAGAGGTTCTCAAAATTCAGGCCTAGTTTATGGATCAATCATATACAGGGAAGATTAACAGCGCTTGCAAAACTGGCTTGCGGTGTTCAAAGTTGACATGGGAGATGCGGTTGTCTTAGGCTGGGCAAAGCATGTGCTAAAAAAGCATTGCTTGTAAATTAATACATATTATGGCAAAATAACAACTTACATACTAACAAATAACAATGAACTATTTTGCCGAATAAATCTTCTTTGTTTCAACAAGTAACGTTGAGTGACAAACTATGACCCCAAGGGGGGAATATAATTAAATAGGATTTGAAACTCGAGCAGGTAATTTTACATTGCGTAACCTGATCAATCTACGCCCCTTTTAGAACTCAGCTTAGTAATGAAGGAAGCGAAAGTGTTGTATTTGGAATTTGGATGTATTTTGTATCACGTTCTAATCCAATTATATTTGTATGTAGGATATTTATTTGGTTTCTGTGTATCTTGTGGGATTTTTTAGTAAGTTACTTTTGACATTTTTGTTAGAATAGTCTAGAACTATCTCGTAAATACGTAATGTATTAATGTGATTTGCTAGAAAACTAACTAAAATAACAACTCATAGATAAGTGTGAGGAGTTGCAGATTGAAGATAAGAGCATGTGACAACGGCAGTGGTCTATTTCTATTGGTTGTACTTGTCACATAGATAATGTGATGCGCCAAATTGCTGGTTTTTGTTATGTATTGAATTTGTATTATACGTAATATTCATATATTTTTCTACGTATTCAAAAATAGTAAAATAACAATTCATTGTTAGCAAAATTCGAGGAACTAATGTTTAGTTTATCAATATGTTTTCAATTTAACATTATGAATTATAGCACATAACTTATATCAGAATTGAGTTTATTAACAAATTTTCGTATAACATTAATTTGGGAACATGCAAACTTGAAACTACAATTAATTTAATTGATGCTCAAGTGTTCACTAGTTTTTCTGGTAAGGGTTTTCTGAGAACAATGTTTAGTGATGTTAAACAGTAATGAGTGTTTGCAATGGTTAAACAGTAAAGAGTAGAGGGCGACAGAGAACTCGAAGGAAGACAACGCCGCCCGCTTTCACACCCTTTGCCAGCCACTTCCACCACCAGTCCTCCATCGCTCGCTCGTTCATTTCTTCATCTCTTTAATTTGTAGGGTTTGTGTTCGTCTATTCCTCTTCTCTCCTTTTCATCTCCCGTTCTAGGGTTCGTTTCTTCATCTTTGTGTATGTTGTTCGAAAATTCATTGATTGAATTTGATGACATTGCGGCCACCTTTTCATCTCTTGTTCTAGGACTATTCTTCAAAATGATTTTAGTTTGTACATATTCAGTTGATTGAATTTGATGAAGTATCATTGTCTCTTAAAATGCACTACTATTATTGTCTCCTTTTAGGGCTATTCTTCAAATTGACTTTTAAACTGTATGTTTGTTCATCTTTGATAGTGAAAATTTATCCAAAGCTTACTAATTTATTATCATCTGCATTTGTGGTTGATTCAACTGTCAATATTGACAGTGAAAATTGTTTTGTATGCTTGTATAAGTAGTTATTTGATGTATGCATGTTCAACATTGACAGTAAATAAACAACACACAAAATAAGAAGAATAATGTTAACAGAACCAATCATTTTCTTGGTGTTATTTCTTGGTTCTGCTTACCATATTTAAGGACTATGTTAGATCCTTTTGTTGGTAGAAAGCATCATATACATGAAATTTTTTATTATTCAATATGAATTGTTGGTGTTATTTCTTGGTTCTGTTTACCAGCTTCGAGAGGGTTCTTCACATTAAGGGATAAGTTAAAATTATGAATATGAAATTTAGGGTAGTTAATGCAGCTGACATCGTTGGATCAAGAATAACACATACACTTGTAGGTTGTAGGACACGATATTGAATACTATATTTGACAGTGAATCTCCAAACACATATGGAGTACAAATGGGATGCTTTTTTTTGTTGTGATCAAGTATGATTCGTCTATATAGAATCTCCTGACTAATGTTTGTCGATTTTATTTGTTCAGCTGGTACCCCTTGGACAAGTATTCATGAAAAAATTAACAGTAATAGGGGACAAGCTGGGAAGTTGCTGAGATGGACGAGAATTCATCAGTGGTTAGTACAATTCCGGTGGAAGTGGCACAAACCTTGAAGACTGTCAAAATGGATTAATATGATTCTTCCGTAATGTTGTAAAATTAAGCTCGTCATTTATTGCAACATATTTTCATTTACTCGATTCAATAAAGCACAACTAGTCATTTAACAAGCAAGCGATAATTACCACGTAAAAAAATAATTTAAATTAGATAAAATTATAGAAAATAGACACACATATATTTCCACTAAATTGGGTCCATCATGCTGTATAATTCGTTCCAATCGGGTACCGTCGTGGGCCTGGAGCAAGGAGAGCAGCTTGGGGGAGGAGTGAGCTTGTAATGTGAGGGTTGTTCTTCTATGGGCCTGAGCAAACTACTAGAGATGGGTCTGGGCCTGAAGAGGAGAAGTGGCCCACATGAGAAGGAACTGGTGTTTCTGGGATTCTTTTTTTTTTTTTTTTCACGCGCGGTATGGGCCTAATAGGAGGGCATGTCCGGGCCTTATTTTCCAACTTGATTGGGTCGGTTCTGGGTATGTTTGGGCTTCATTTTCAGCGCGGGATGGGCCTATTAATTTGCAAATTTTGGCTAGCCCACTTACTGCTCGATGTTTCCGGGTATTTAAAGGGTCTATTATATTGTGGAGATCGTCTTTCCGGATCACATCATCATGTTCTTGTTGTCTTCGATTTGTCCTCGAGTCGGCTTCGAGTTCGGCAAGCACAAAGATGTAATGATCGATTATAATCAATACCTACCAAAAAAAATACAAAACTATCCAGGGACATGACACATGAAATTAGGATGGTAAAACAAAAAGATTAAGACTGAAAAGTTAGAAAAAACGTCCCTAGATGGTGTATGGAACTTGTGAAAACCAAGGACGATATTGGCCTCATGTCGTGGAAAAAGCACATGGAGATGTGATGCGAAAGAAGACAACGATAAATCGAATGACATGTCAGGGTGTCGATATGGTTTTGTGTGTGTATGACCAAGCATGTCTTGAGGAGCGGATTAGCATCGTTCTCTCGGGCAGTGCGAGCAAAATATCCGATTGGAGAACGTGATCAACATCGGGTAATAGTAGAGATAGGAATATAGTATGTTAGTGTTTTTGTCCCCACGAGGGTCAGTGATGACAATGATGTTTGTGTTATGCTAATTCATATTTTTAAATATAAATATTGTAATAATGGGTCACTCCGGAAGGAAGAGGAACATTCCGGTACGTGGAGGAATCTTCCGGAAGGAGGCGGAGCTTCCGGAAGATGATGGCCGCCTCCTTCCGGATGGTTCCTCCACGTACTGGAATGTTCCTCTTCCTTCCGGAGTGAACCATTATTACAATATTTATATATGAAAATATGAATTAGCCTAACAACTTGCTCATTCAAGTTCGGGAACAACTCCGTTGTTTTTCCAATGAGGGTCATCTCAACAATTTGGTGAAGAAAATGAGTTTGGTTAACCAGTATAATAAGGATCAGAAGAGTCAATTAATGTCGAAAGATCGGGACTCTTCACACTGCTAACCCGTATCTATATCGTTATATATTCTCATCAACAATGAATTGACATATCATTTCTTCATATAAGAAGGACTATGATGGAAAACCCGATATCCCCCACTCTTCAATATTGATGCAAAAGTACTTCTTACAATCTTCAATCAACGATCATAGATATAAATAGCCCGATTAGTTTCTCAGTCACAACACAAGATATGGTTTAAGAATCCAAATTTCATCATGTTGATGACATCATTATTTTTGCTAACTTAACACAACATGCAAGCCTATAACCCATGTGCATAATTGATAAGTACTGCAACACTTAAGACAATAATGAATTTCATAAATCATCATTCCATGTCACTAAGACCACACCGAATAGGACCTCATGGTCAGTCTAGAGCACCCTTCATAAAGCACGTATGGTGACCTTAGAAAAGTACATAGAATGCCCCGTCATAAATGAAGGGTTAAATCACAAAACACTTGAGGATGTGGTCACAAGATCAAAATAACAATTTTCAAAACGGAAAACTAATTTGCTCTTCCAAGAAGGTAGAATAATTCTCATTAAGGGCAAACTTTGTGCTTGGCCTGGCCTAATTTTATGATGGGATCTTACTTGCTTTCGATGAATGTGTATAATTAATTAGAAACGATCAATTGGCAAATCTTATGGAATAAAGGTCCATATCACCATCCTTGCACATGTTAGGATGAGATATGCAAGCCAAAGAAAGTGGTGGATTAGGCATAGGGTAAACAAAGGATACCAATATTGCACTACAACTAAAGCTTCTTTGGAAAACTATAGAAGAATCGAACAATATTTAGGTCAAATTAATAAAGAAAAAAATGCCTTAAAATTCAAAAGTTTTAGACTACAGGACAAAAGAAAATAAATCATGGCAATTTAAAAACTAAAAGTTTGACCGATACCTTCAAAAAAGGACTCAAATAACCGGTTAAGGATGAGAACCACAAACTTCTAGGAAGATAGGTGCGTCATTGACAAACCTCCATGCAATGTAACACCAATTAGAGGGGGGGAGAACTTGGAACTAAAATCAAAACACTTCATACCGACTAATAAGGAGTGGGACAAGGAGACATTGAAAACCCTCTTATAAGACACATCTCTTATAGGCTCTCGACTCGATCATCATACCGAAAGTGAAATTACGGGGGACTCCCAACCATCTCTCGGGATAAGCATTGAAAAAATTAGAGTGTGCATGAATATGAAAAACTGATATCCCACCAAAATAAAAAGAAAAACTTCATATGCAAAATACCCGAGGTGGAATCCCAACAAAATATGGACGTAACTAGCAAAGAGTGGCGGCGGTTGCGATGGAGTGTGTGCTTTGTAACCATCATTTGAAAAACTTAAACACACAAGTTTTGAATTGAATGACATTATACCACAAAAGAAAATAAGGAGGTTATTTAAAATAATTTAACATTTTTAGCAAATTATATAATTCTCACATGAACTATCTTTTATTATCAACACAATAAAAATGAAAATGAGACTAAAAAAAGTAGAATCATATTCTTTGCATGGTGACCAATATGGTTCTTTAGAAACAAGAATATCTTCGGGGAACAAGACTTCACCCAAAAAATAACATCAAGAAATTTACTTATCAAATGGTCAATAGTTGAGACAATGACATTAAAACATATGAAAAGGAGCGAGGACACTCTCTTAAAAGGGATACCATATGCAAAAGAAAGAACATTAAATGGCTCAAGCATGTACCAGAGTTTATTAAACTAGACTTCAATGTGTGTAGATGGAGTAATGGGTCCATAGTTTACGGGTTCATCACTCGTATTGAGTAGGGTCACATAATACACAAAGAATTAGAACATGACCTAATGTAGAAGCCTTTAAAATTGAAGTTGCCAGTGTTCGAATTAGGTTGATCAAATTTAAGGAAAAGGATTTTGAAAAGATTGATGTAACACCCCGAATTCTCAAAACTCGGGACGTTACTGGTTAGGACCTCACAATGGGTCCCGACCTCAGTTTGACAACAATATTACTAGGATCTTGCAACAAGACACAAATAAGAACAACCGAAATTCATAAAAATGTATTTGTAAAAGGATGAATGCAACAAGGTCTAACAGCCTATCGTACTTAAACAACGGAAAAGACCAACTGTCTCCACAAAAGGGAAAGACAACAAGCAACAACTCAAACCCCCACTCTAAGGAGTACGGAGACCCGGCTGACCACTACTTCCGGATCACTCAGTTGTTGTTCTAACCTGCTGTAAAACTAAAAACACAACAAAACAACAATTAGCTAGTTATCTAAACATTAGAAGGATAATAATAGCACACTCACACATAAAAATAATAAACACTCATCATGCTTTCAATCAATCCATTTATTATCTTCATTTAAGTCATTCACTCTAATGATACTTATTTTGTGACACGAGGGATTCCCAAACCTCGCCTCCGTCCCCGTGTACCCATCAGGAGTGGATCCGATGCATCTCACTGTGTACCTATATGGTCTGGGTATAGAGAACCTCCCAGTCTCCTGGCAGAGCTGGGCAGTGATGTCACGGCCCGTTATACATACACTTGGGCCTTAACACATAATAATCACGGCCGTCCTAACAAGTTGTTATTTTTATTATAACACCCATTGCACACACACAACCATTATCACCCAACTAATATCCAGAAACCAGCTAAGTAAGTCGCAAGGACTTACCTTGATAAAAAATCGCTTTCTCAAATCTCAATTCGGTCCGAACCCATGGTAACTCAAACGCCTGTCAAATAAGGCATGTGGATCAAAATCACATCTAGATGTCCAACCTCATGCGAAGGAATTACGGAAAAAGCTCTCTTACGGTAAAAGACCATTTTACCCTTAGTACCGAAAATTCTCAAAGTCTTTCATTTAGTTCTAATATTTTCTTTTAGAACCTATATCCATAATCTAGTTCTCATTGAAAAGTTTGGTAAGAATTTAGTAAGGTTTTATAAGAGTTATCCAATATTCTTAATTTATACCATAGTCGTTAAAGCCTGATTTTGGGTTCATAAACGCCGCTTGGATAAGGTTATAAAAATTCCAAAATAAAATCTTAGATCCTCTATGATATGCATACTAAACATAGGGGTAAATATCTCTCACAAATACTCCATCATAACTCTCCCATAAATCTCCAAAGTTAGAAAGAAAGCTATAAAATTCCATACTTAGTCAATTTTCCTCTGCTGTAAAAACAGTCCAACTGTCCTACTTTGAGTCCTTATAAGTTCTAATCCGACCGTTAACTTTCTCCCAAATTTTAACACAGTAAACTACCTATATCTATCTACCACATATCCAAAATTCAACGGTGGATGTTCGAGTTAAGGCATTAAACTGCAGCCTTACATTCAGCAGTTTCTACCCCAAACAAAATGAAACTACACTCTTAAGCAGACAAGTTCTACTTCAGTTCCCCATCCAGCAGCCCTAGATGACAACCCATTCAGAATACACACACAACCAGCAACCTTCCTACTCACTTCTCCCTCACCTACCTTACCCTCTCTATTGTCGTCCCTACTGTAACAAATTCATACAGAAAATAAGAAGAAACGGAAGGCTAAACTGAGGACTTACAGGGAAAACTTGCGATTGTCCAAGCGCTGTGCACGGTGTGCCCCGGAACTGGCTGCAAAGAGACGTGTTGGGCGTGTCCGGGTCTTGGCTGCAAAGAAACGTGTGGGGCGTGTCCGGTTCTGGCTGCCACGAGACCTGCTGTACGATGGTGTTGTTACTCAGGAAAATAGAAGGGACGGAGGAGAAGACGGCCCTGGGGCTCACCTGGTGGTCGACGGGGAAGGTTGCAGGGCTCCGGTGGCTGCTAGCGTCGCTGCGAGGCTTCCGTCAGTTGCAACTCGTCCCAGGTCGAAGGTGGCTACGGTTCGGATTCTCTATGTCCCTGTTGTGGGTAGAAGACGGCGGTAGGGTGGCGGTAGGTGGACTGGAGATGCTGCCGCAGTCGTTCGGCTGTCATCGTCACCCTTCCCTGCCTGCAGACCCGGTGGAGGTGGCGGCTAAGCAGAACCAGATGGGATTGGGTCGACTGCGTAGGAGTTGCGGCGATAGAGAGGGAGGAGAAACACGGCGGTTGGGCTGCTGCTCCCTTAGGTTAGATTTAATTACAATTTAGGTTAATTAGGTGATTAGGTTAATTAGTAGATTAGCTTAGGATTTGGGCGGCTGAAGGCTTTTGGGCCAAAAAAAATTGGGCCGAAACACTCCTTAACCGAAGGCTGAAACAAATATAAAAATTCGTACGGAATTTTAAATGTACGGAAATATTTACGGTTTACAAGATTTATCATTTTATGTGAATCGAGGTCACATAAAATGCTAGAAATCAATTATCGTTTTATTTTATTTATAAGAATGAAAGTTAGCGGTTCGAAAACCGGTTGAATTCTGTATTAAACAGAGTTTAAAAACTTCGGATATTACAATTAAGTTAGAGGTTGACAACCTCAAAGCCATCAACTACATCAATGGTGCGTGGAAGCCCATGAAAATCGGAATTTATTATTGATGATATTATGACGGTATCCAAACGTTTCAAAAAGTCCATCAAACACATTTTCCAATAAGCAATGTAGTGGCAAATACCCTAGACACAATGGTCAACGGGTACCCAACATCCTTTCAACGGATCAATACGTTGGTGCGGGAAGATCATCTTTAGCAGCCAATTCGGTGGTTGACGAGTTCCGTCGTCTATCGAGTGTTTTGTTAAACTCTTTGGCTTTCGACTATTGTAGAATTCCAAATCCCTTACAATTTTACAAAATAAGCTAAAATAAAATAACAAATATTATTAAATCAAAGGTCTAATAATAATTTTTCTAATCATCGGACCACGGTGATAGATGGGCCAAATAACTAATCTCGATCCATGAGTTTCATAACAACTCATGGAGATAAACCTCTAGGATTTTTATCTAACAAATTGTTGTAAAATTTGGAGCATCTTTCCACTATATTTAGACTTTAAAGGAAACTGAAAAGTTATGTATCTTTAAAGTACATTTGAAATTAATACTCGTGTTTCCAATTCCAACCATAGTAGTGGGAATATATGTTTTACTAAGAAGTTGCAAAATTGTCAAGGTTAGATCGATGTGCATATCTTGGATCACACCAGTCTTGGTGTAGCTCATACCACTATTGTCCATGAAAAGACACATGGCTCCACAATACTCATCTAGGGGGTCAAATCCAAAGGAAAGGTATACACATATCTCTTAGGTATAAAAGGTATAAGAAAGGGAATATACTGGTAACTTAGGTTAGTTTTAAGCTCACCCTGAGAAAGGTGAGGTCTAAATATGATGCAAATTGAGATATACCCATCGAACCTTCTATGACATCTTTGCAATGTCTTACTACAACTGATATTTTTGTCAATGTGGTTGGATTTGAAAAACGAACGAGTAGTACTTTTGAAGGTTTTTCGAAGAGTTACAACTTTATCGTTCACACGAAAGTCCAAATCTAGTGGGGTCATGCTTGATAAGATATCAAATAAAAATCCTACATGGTTTATCTTTTGAACAAAATTTATTATACCTTGACCCGATAATTTGTTACAACAAAAGCCCCTTGGATCAAGATTTGTCAAGAGACCCCTCCTCAACAATAGTCTGATGACTCCCACCAAAAAAAAAAAAAAACAATAGTCTGATGATTTAATGTTATTTGTTGTAATTTAATTAGTTTTTATTTTATTTTTTAAAGTTTGATTTGATTTTCTAGTTGGTTTGATTAAGTGTAATTATCCTTTAAAAAAAACTTTGGCCTACCGCAGTGTAGTTATTATCCTAAAATGGTATTCAAATTTGTCCGTTGATCTGTTATTGTAAGAAAATACTTTGGCCTCCTGGGCGCCAGTCAGCAAACCCTCCCCGTCAAACGTTTCCCCTCCTTCCGCTTTGCAGGTTTGAGGCGCCGCCTTTCATTAGGGTTCCGCCGATTCCGCCCGTCTCTCTCCTCTCCCTTCCTTCTCAATCTTCCAATACCATGGGCAAGAAAGTCAAGGATCGAGGTAACCCCAAGTCCGAATCCATCTCCGGGTCGGATTCCTCCAACGTCTTCAGCAAACTATTCGGCCAAACCTCAGCCTCTGAAGGCGATGCTCCGGCTTCCCTTTTCTCCGTCGACAATCCCTTTCGGAGAAAGCATGGGGACGATCAATCTCAATTGATCAAGGATTCGAACTCTGATTCAGCCAATCGAAACCCTAAAGAGATATCCGGCGATAACCCTAATGATAGCGGGGTTAATCTCTTGATAAAGGACAAGAAGAAGAAGAAGCGATCGAAGGATGAAATTGAGGGTTTGGACGTGGAGAACAGTTCAGAGGATGCGGTTGGAGTTAAGAAATCCAAGCCGGTATCTAAAATGGACGGTGAAAAGAACCCTAGCGTAGAGAAGAAGAAGAAGAGGAAGAGAGACGAGTTGGAAAAAGAGTACGAGGAGAAGAAGTTTGGAGCGAAGGCCGACGATGATGTATCAAAGGAGATTATAGTTGGGAGGAAGAGGAAGTCAGCGGAGAATTCGGCTGAGATGACTGTTTCCAAGGAGGGTTATGACGACGAGACTAAGTTGCTAAGGACTATATTTGTTGGAAATCTGCCATTGAAAACAAAGAAGAAGGCTTTGTTGAAGGAATTTTCTCAATTTGGTGAGGTCGAGTCTGTTAGACTTCGGTCTGTCCCTACATTGGATGTGAGCAATCATTCTTGAATCTCAATGTAGCTAAAGCAAACAAATTTTGTTAATTTCCTTAGGCTTCATATTGCTTAATCATTTTATTTGATGGTGTTTTACTTTTTAAGGGCAAACAACCAAAGAAGGTGAGGATAATGAATAACAAGATCAATGAAGCTGTTGATAGGTATGGTAAACATTTGCTTATATTTTGTGAAATATAACAACAATTTAACATTGTGGTGTGTTTCTTGGAGAAGATGTTTTACGAAGGAACATGGCAAAATCTGAAGTAGATCTTACTGTTAGCAATAAGCAAACTTATGACACCTCCTAACTCATAAGTGAGACAGATAGAAGTGTAGGAGACTAGAATTATTTCGAGTAGAAAATCACTTTGCAATGTTGAACAAGAACTGTACAGCGGAGCGGATGTTTGTAAACAAGTGTTAGTTATAGTGAATTATTCATATTTGTAAACCTTGGGAAGTACTGATTGTCTGGATTCTAGCATATTGGTAGCCGGAAATGTATTTTTCTATTTCATTTGCAGTTCCCTCTAGTTCAGCTCACAGAACTTTTCATCTTCGTATTTTTAGAGGTTTCTTACCTTTGAGTTTTTTCTTCTCACAGTGTCCATGGCTATATTGTTTTTAAGACTGAACAATCTGCAGAGGCTTCCTTAGCCCATAATATGGCCATGGTATGTCTTCCTTCATCCTTTTCTTTTGGTTCAGTTTACCTTATGATTCAGTTTTAACGTCCTAAAAAAACTGATGATGATTGTGCATTGTTGTGGTGCTGTTGACAACTTGGAAATGCAGGTTTGTGGTAATCATATCCGTGTGGATAGGGCTTGTCCACCTCGGAAGAAATTAAAGGGGGATAGCACTCCACTTTATGATGCCAAGAGAACTATTTTTGTGGGGAACTTGCCATTTGATGTGAAGGTAAATTGTTCTCTCTGATATTGCAAATCATATTCTGGGTTTCTTGTATAAACTTTCACATTCTTCGTCTTAAAGTAATAATCAATAATTCTCTGTCCAGGATGAAGAAGTGTATCAATTATTTTGTGGTATTAACCAAGTGGGCTCTAGTGTTGAAGCTGTTCGAGTTATTAGAGACTCACATACAAGTCTTGGAAAGGGCATTGCATATGTCTTGTTTAAAACAAGGGTGTGTTCTCTTATTGCTTGCCTCCCGTGTATTATTTCTATGATCATAGAATTTGCAATTTTTATCTCCTTGGTCACTTTTCAAAAAATTCACTTTTTCATAAGCAAGGCTTTAATAATAAAATGTTAACATCCTCCCTTTTGTACATAAGATGTAAATAAGCTTTATGAGTTACGCAGAATACAAATTATGGATTGCAATGATCTCATTTCTAGGACTAGAATGCGAGAATCTCACAACACCACAAGTTTTGAGGAATCCTGTGTTTGTATTTGATGTGTATAAGCAGTAGCTGCTTTATTTATATAGTATAAAAACTTAATATCTAACCCCTTAAATTAAATAATAAGAACTCAAGATTAAGGAAACATGGAGGAAGCAGGAAACTGTGAACGACTAGGAAAAAGGGGAATCTGGGAAATCAAAGAAGGAATAAATAGAAAATTTGAACATAATAGTTAAGAGTACTAAAATCATAAAGATGGTTGGGGTTTCATGTGTTTTACATATGCATATAAAAATGGGGTTCACTAATACTGAGGATGCAATTTAGCAGAAGATGTTGTGTGAACCCTAAAACAGTTATTATATTGTCCATGCTTGTGACCAACTATTATATAAGAGAATCTCTATATGCTTAGTTAACTAATTTACCTCCTGAGGAAATGATAAGAATTGGTAGGTGATGTTTTGAGCCACTGAGTTGTAAACATAACTGGGAAACCTGATACTTATGGTTGTTGTATTAGATTAAATTTGACACTGTTTTGCATTCCATGGCATAGGAAGCAGCAAATCTGATTGTGAAGAGGAGAAGCCTGAAGCTGCGGGACCGTGAGTTGCGGATATCCCATGCCAAGTCCAATTCCAGTTCCAATTCCACACCAGCTAAGAGGAAAAACCAAGAGGATGGATCCGGAAATTCATCAGGCAAGAAACTTCACTTGGAACCCAAGACCCCGGAAAACAGCTATAGGCCAAGGATGAGTGCATCTGCCTCGTATGAAGGAGTAAGGGCAAGTAAAACAGGTAAAGAGAAGAAACCGTATAGAAAAGCGACGAAGCCAGTTGTCTTGAAGAGGTCAGAATCTAAAGGCAAGGAGGAGACTAAACAGAGGTCGAATAAAAGACCATCAGTTGCAGCCAGAAAAGCCAAGGCTAACGCTGTCTTGACGGGTGGAAGTGGTTCAAACCTAGCAGGCAAGAAGCGCAAGGCGGGGAGTAGGACACCACAGAGCTCCAACATGAAAAACAAAAGAGCAAAGAAATCTAAGTGAGATAGTAAGACTTGAAATGTATCCTTTGGGAGTATGGATACATTACATTCTCTACACTTTTGTTGTATGAGTTGAAGCAATCATTTACGCTATCAATGTAAGCAACGGTATTTGCTTTTTAGATGTCAAAGTTTTGCTCAGGAAAAACTAGTCTTTATTCTTTACAGGACCTGCATTTTTCTTCAGATAGCCTGTTATCAGATCCTTTCTTTCTCGTCTTCATAATTTTTTTTTTTATTATATTCAGTATTTTATAAAATTATCACAATTATGAAGGTGTAAAAACATCACTGATTTTCA
>BSUD01000231.1:188257-236167 GCA_033239045.1 Fagopyrum esculentum
TAAAAAAAAAAAAAAAAACATCACTGACATGTATGTGTAACAGAGTCATGAAAGTCTCGCCTCATTATTTTTATCATCCTAAGGTTATATTTTTTAAGCAAAAAAAGCTACTAAATAATATGCTAGTATAAATGATAATGTACGTGTTCATTGGTAAAAGTCTCATTTCATTATTTTCATCATTTTAAGATTATATTAAAAATATTTACTAAATAATATGTGTATAAATGATAACATACAAGATGGGTATAAATTTATATATATATATATATATATATATATATATATATATATATATATATATATATATATATATATATATTGTCGTTTTTAAAAATAAGTCTAAATATATCCGATCAAAATAAATGAGACATACATGAATACAAAACTTGAGCAAGCTCAATCTATGTTGGACGAATTACAAAAACATCCGATTATTAGTATGCATGAACAACAAATACATTTAACTTGAATAATTCCAAACAGCGTGAACCTGATCTGTATGAATCCGAAAATCGATAGATATGATCCATTTTGACCTGCAAGATGAAACAACTCTAAAACCACAAATAATATTTTACTGTTACTTTTTATGAATATTTTTTAATTATATAAAATTTTATTACTTTATATGGTCAAGTTTTAAATATATTGAAAATACTCATAGAAGACTTTCAAGACAGACATAAGGTCCCGTTTGGTTTAAGTTCCACAAACGGAAACAGAATGGAAACGAATCTAGTCCACATGTCTTGTTCATGAATTTTTTTTGAAATCATTTCTTGTGGTTTCATGTAAAATACACTTGATTCCCTCATTTTGTATCCCTATAGGGTATCAAAACTAATCAAATTCTAGTACAATTTACCACAGACCACAAGGAATGGTTCCAAAAAATTTAATGAACAATAATATACGTACAGACTAAATTCGTTTCCATTCCATTTCCGCTTGCGGAGTTTAAACCAAACGGGCCCTAAATTAGTTTCGCTAAAAAGTCCAATATTTTATCAAATTGAAGAAGGGTAAAATTGTCCTATACCCATAATAATATAAACCCTTGCATCTCTTAGCTTCACGCTCCAGCCGCACTTCTAGATCTTGCTTCTTCCTGTGATTAATCGTAAAAACTATGTCTACAAATCTCATCCGACCGCTATGTAGATCGCTCCGTTCTCAATGCACCATCCTTGCTTCGTTTCAGGAATCGTCTTCAAAAATTCCTCAATCGTTCACCCATGTTCGATCGGCTCATCTCACTCCTTCTCCCTCCTCTAAGCCAGGTAAATTAACTTTTTTGATTTCTTTTTTTTGTTGATTTTTGTTGAGTTTTTATGTACGTGTCGAGTTTTTATGTACGTGTCGAGTTGTACTTTTGATTGATTGGATTCATCTCTCATATATGCTTCTCTCTTGGGTTTATCATGACCTGATTCTGAGATTCATCATGACCTGATTCTGAGATTCATTTGTATATGCTTTCCGTTTCGCTTCAAGTTTCAGTCATATTTGTCGGTTCCATGCTTTTAGATTGGGTCTTTCATTTTCGTAATGCAGTGATAGTGCAGCAATGGAGTTTGACTAGAGTAAGTAGTGTTGATGTTTTTGATGAATGAAGATTAATGAAAACATGGAGGACATCAAGGACGAAGATGCTGTAAATTGACTACCAATTTATATATTATCTGCTAGAATAACGATTTCAGAAAGTCATGAATTGATGAAATCATGATGAACAAAGGCTAGTTGATTGTTATTTTTCTTATGCGTCTTGTCGTTAAAAGCACTGTATTATCATTTATTAGTATCTTACATGTATATGTTAACATTTGGATTTTCCATCTCCATGACCCAATCTGATTAGCTCATTGTAATTGAACATCTCAATGACCCAATCTGCCGATCTGATTTCCCTTTGTTAATGAGATTGCTGACACTGATATTAGACATGAACTTGACCCGGACTTGAGAATTAGTAAAAAAAATGTGTTTGTAAATTGAGCAAAAGTTGTATCATGGTAAACTAATCTTGCTTGTACTATCTAGTCATATGTTTTTCTTCCTGAACAACGATATTGGCAGTTGGCTTTATTTTGAATATGATTTTTGCTTGACGTATGAGTTGATATAATGCTCTACTCATTTTTCCGAATCTCTTGCTTCTTGTGTGCTTTTTGCATCTTGAATTGAGATCACTTTTGTTTTTCAACTAATATTACTCAAGCTCCTCCTTTCAGAACCAAAAGGAGGAAGACCTACCAAGATAGGTATAGTGATACGATCTTTTGATGATCAACCTCTGGAGAAGAACAATTGGGGGATTCCACCTAACACAAGCAAGATTGGATTGCCTGAATCAAGAGTCTTATATACTGTGCTACGATCCCCTCATATTGATAAGAAGTCCAGAGAACAATTCCATATGGAAATCAAGAAACAATATCTGGTCATCAAAGCACAACGGCATGAATTGCGCAACAAGTTCTTTTGGTTGAAGCGCCAGAGGATAGTTGGGGCTCAATATGAACTCCAATTCACTTGCAAGACCCGTTTGGATTTATCCAAACTACAAAGTGTCTTACATCGGCAAGAGGGCTCTCAATCTCAAGGAGGAATTTGACTAAAGTTCGAAACATTTTCTACATTAGGATAACTTGTTTGGCGTATCATATAATCCTTTTCTCTATTCTATGCTGATTTTGCTCAGCAAAGGTGAGACATTCATGTCATCTTTGATGAATATTCTGCCTGAGGAAGAATCCTGCTGTAAACAAGTCTCTTGCCATTTCTATGAATCATTTATGAAGATTTCATGTTAAATTTGTAGTTTTGTCAATGACAGTTTGGAATTTTTGGTTGGAAGATCAGAAAGGGATTGTTTCATCTGTTGCTGCTTTATAAGAAAAACTAGCAGGAATATATCACATTATTGTTTTTGTTGTTTTGTCAATGACAGTTTGAAGTTTTATCATATTTTTCTCTATTTTGTTGTTGTACAAAACATGTAAATCCGCATTAGGTTAAGCGCATGTAAGCAAACACAGCGACTTTATAAACGCATGTACGCAAACCCAACTAGTTTACAAAAGCATGTCAGCAAACACAACCTAAGACCTTCAGTTAAGACAATGTTTATACCCGTTAAATCA
This sequence comes from Fagopyrum esculentum, assembly GCA_033239045.1. NCBI lineage: Eukaryota > Viridiplantae > Streptophyta > Magnoliopsida > Caryophyllales > Polygonaceae > Fagopyrum > Fagopyrum esculentum. Next base: position 191,407 of record BSUD01000231.1, read on the forward strand.
TTCCAATGTACAATGTCTCAAATCAGCCTTTCATTCACCACTACATGCATAATAACATTACAATCCCACATTTCACAGTAGTTCATTTGGAAAGAATATGCAAACTAAATACTTTTGCTTGATTTGATCAACTGTACAGACTACAGAAATCAAGTCTGCCTAACGAATCATAGAGGCAAACCAACTTGAAGGGATAGCTTCTATGAGCTGTTCTTGCTCAGCAGAGTAGGGGTGATGCTGATAATTCCGATGAGGAACATTGTTGCCATGGATTGAAAGTCATAAAGATCACCCAATGAACGTAGCTCCCCAAGGGCTAATCCAGCCTGCACAAAATGTGACATTGAAAAATAAGCCAAATTTGAGATTTTCTAGTTTGAATACTGCTTCAGCCCCCGTTTGGTTATAGCTCCGGAAACGGAAACGAAATGGAAATAAATCTAGTCCATATGTTTACCTAGTTTATGAATATTTTTGGAATAATTCCTTGTGGTTTGCATGTAAAATGTACAAGTTTTCCTCATTTTGTTTCCCTATAGAGTATAAGCTAATCAAATTCTACTACAATTACTTTAAACCACAAGGAATGATTCCATAAATTTCATGAATAATTGTATACATACGGACTAGATTCGTTTCCATTCCGTTTCTGTTTCCGGAGTTGGAACCAAACAGGCCCTCAGTCGTGAGAGAGAGAGAGGAACAAAGAGTTGTTAAATGAGATGATTACCCTAACAGTGACAAAAGCAGCAGGAAGTAAGCCGATCAATGTCCCAAACAAGAAAATGTGGTAGGGCACATCAACTATCGGTGATGCCATGTTGATGAATGTGTTGGGTAATGTCGGAGTCACTCTAAGGAAAAGCATGTAGTTTAACAAGCGTTCTCTTCTTTTGGCCACCTGTGATAAGAAAAAGGAAGCAGATGGAATTTAGTCGTACTTCAGCCAGTTTTTTCACAGTGAACTCGTGTTTCGAGTCAGCTCACCTGTTCTTGAAAGTACTTAAGTTTGTCAGGCCACAAAATGAAGATCAAGGGTCGTCCAATCAGTTTTGAGAGGAAAAAACAGGAGGAAGCGCCTGCCGTTGCAGCAAAGACCACTAAAACCATGCCTTTGAAGACACCGAATAGTGCTCCAGCTAATAAGGACATAAAAATTGTCCCGGGTATCATGAACGTTTGCATAAAAATGTAGACCACACAATAACCTATAAGCACTTGTGCTGTATAGTCACTTGTGTAGCTTTCAAGGTGATCTCTGCATTAGAAAGGTCGTGTAATAAAGTTAAATTCCATTCCAATATCTATCCTGATAACACAAAAGCAGAAAAGATCAACTGCCCATCAAAATCATTTCATAAGCTTCCTCCCTAATGAAGGATGGCTTCAATGTAATGATTCTTGTTTAGTAAGAAATGGTTAATCATAGCAAGCTTCACTTGAAGAGATCGGAGATGATAACATCAAAATTGTTGGTTTCCCCACTTCTTCTGAGTAAAACAACAATTATCAATTGCTTTTTCTCCTTAGAGATTGATTGCTTTCCTAGCTTAGAAATAATTCCTAATGCTAGAACAGAAGTTCTACAATTTCTTGAAAATCAGCAACTAAAGTTTTTGTAGTCTACTGCATTTCACATCAAGAGGAAAAGCAATTTATCTTCCTATTAGTTGGTAAATTCAGCTTCTTAGGTAAGACCACAGTTGACAAGCAGAAGTTTGATTGATTTGCAACAAAATATTCCCACTGTAAAAACCCTTCTGCTGAGCAAATGCCATTGCTACTATATATAGAGATTGCAACTTTTGTAAGCATAAATATTTAGCAAAGGTGATGATTAAGACAATTCCTCACCACATTTAGCAACCCAAAAATGTACCCTTTTTTTCTTCTTAAAATGATTATATCCATTGAATGTCATGACCTGCTATAACAATGGACTATGTAATGGAATCTGTTGTAGCAGCTTGAAGCACAAATAACAACCAAAACATCATCAGAGTATCACATGTACAAAACCAAACCCCAATCCGCACATACTAATTAGATCTAACTAACAAAACCAAATTCAGAAGTTCAAATAAAAATGAGTCCCCGCTGAGTTACCTAAGAATTTGCAATTCTTCAAGGGTACGAGGCAATTTGAGGAAGCTATAATCAGAAGCAGGCAAGGTCAAATAAACCCCCAAAAGCCCCAATCCAAAGGCAACAACTATCCCGGAAGCCATGGCTACTTCCCAGAAGGTCAATGGAAACTTACTTGTTGAAGGTGAAGATGAATCCTTCAATTTACCAACTTTACATACTCCTCCCTCGCACACTTCCATTCCCTCCATACCCTTTTATGTTTAGCTTTGATCTCTTACTCAAAACTCAAAGCAACCAAACACCCGAACTAAAGAAGAAGGGTGGTTGGGATTGTTTTCTGAAAAGAGGATTTGCAGAGAGGAAAAGAGGTTAGGGGAGGGGGAATGGGAGAAATTAAATAGAGGGGAAATGGGTTCTTTCCTTTCGGGACACTACTTTCCATTTTTGAGGATTTCGATACAGCTAAAATTATCTATCAAGAGGGTGGGGGCTTGAAAGCGTTAGAGACAGAGACGTAAAAGCAACCATCGGGGAAGATGATGTGGAATATTCGCACCCTATCCATGAGAATTAAATTGGATTCAAATGAAATATGCCGCACAAATGAATAAGGTAAGAGGTACAAAGTAAATGATATAAATGCGTTTAAAAATTCTTTATATCGCTTGAATAGATCTTTGGAAAAAATTGCAAACGAATATCCCCACCTTTGGAGTTATTGCGGGAAATATGTTAAACTTGCAAGGTTGTGGAAAACGGCTCAATTATGATAATTGATAACTCACGATTACTAGTCTAAGAGAGGTTTGTGTCGATAATAACGTCTAATTTTGTCGTTTATAACATTACAAAATCTCGTATTTGAGCAAATTGGTGTTGATGATCTACTATAAACTCGGTTTTTGTTCTTTCAGTTTAAAAAATTATGTTATTTGTTATAGTTACTTGTTACTTGTTATAGTTACTGAGGATGATTGATAAACCAAAATTGTGATGGATCGAAAGCTTTATTAAATAGATTCGTCAACTATTTTGTTGATTTTGTGAAACACATTAAGTTGTAATTGATCTCGAACTATGACAATCAGTTTCTATGGTTTTGTACGTTCATTGAATACCGGATTGGAAGCGATATATATTGTGGATTGATTGTCGCAGTGAATACACATATGATGAGTATGAGACACACCGATCAAGACTAGTAAAGAGCGGAACCGTTATAATTCACAAGTTGTGGTCATGACTTGATATTCCGCTTCAAATAAGGATCGAGACAATGTTACATGCTTCTTCGTTTTCCAAGAAATTGATGACATACCCAACATAATGAAATAGATGGTGGTCGAACGCCGAGATAGTGAACATGATGCGTAGTTTGTGTCTGTCTGAAAAATCACGAAGAATTAAATCATTGGACCGAGATAACAAAATACCTTGAGCCGGGACATTCTTGATAAACCATAGAACCTACAATGCCGGGGACCAATGACCATGGCAAGGACATTGCATGTTTGGAGCATGAAGGTGAACCGAATAGGTGAGCTCCTTGTAAGATTTTATTAAATCTTATTATTAGTGGACTTACATATTATAATAACCAATTATATTAGATGACTAAATATATTAACGGGCTAATAAAAGTGATTCAATCAAGTAAATCCCGTAGACTTTAATTAAGCGGTATGAGCTTAATGGGTGGATACCAGGCTTTGGCCCAATAGGCTTATTGGGATTCTATTAGGTCATTATATAAACGTTATTAGGTTATGGTTTCCAATACGTCAAATCAATCTACTGTTTTCCATTCTCTACCCATCAGAGAGAAAACCTAAAGAAACCCTAAGGAAGGTTTGACTGAGGAAGACTGTACACCTGCGACACTCATTCGGATCGTAGATTCCGCACTAAGGTTTGATCCGATTGCTACTGGTTTATCCGATTGCTACTATGGAACCAGGTCAAAACGGTTGTGAACGATTTTACTATTGCTATTATATAATTGCGATATATCGTTTCGGTTGTAGATATATAGGGTGGTTGTTCATACGAGCGTAAAATTTGGTATTTTTTCCACTATATCTTGTATTGCTTAAAGGTTATCGAGTCTAATATTTAGATTTTTATTTACACAATATATATTTTTAAGGATATATATATTTAAAGTTATTTTAAATTAAATTGATTGAAACAATATGCTACTAAAGTAGTCTATGTTGTGTAAATTATTTTAATTTAAAATTATAAGGGTTAGTGTATCGTTTGTTTATGCGGATATCAATCGGCCCAAAGGAAGCTTAATATTTGGCCAAACAAAATCACACTTAAGATAATATATTGATTAATCAATTGTGCTTTCATTAATTATGCAGATATTGATCGGCCCAAAGGAAGATCAATGTTTGGCCAAATAATGAAAGCGCATGCGACAATGAATAACGATAAATATAAAGGTTATCCATGTGAATGTTAGTCGGTCCAAAGAAAGACTATTGTTTGACCGGATTTATTATCAATATTTGATTGTTGCATTGAGAGTACTATTTACAATTGATGTTTTGTGCAAACACTAAATGTCAAGTTATGTTGAGTATCTTGTTTTAAAATTAATTGATTAATTGTGCTATTTCTTTGCTTTTATGTTTAGTTTCAGCAACTACTACTAATGTTTCTGCTCAAGTCAGTTCCATTCCAATGCTCAATGGGACAAATTTTAAGGTCTGGAAGGAGAATGTGGAAATCGTTCTTGGATGTATGGATCTAGACCTTGCGCTAAGGACTGAACGACCCACTTTGGCTGAGGATAACTCCAATGAAGCGAAAGTAGAGAAGTGGGATCGCTCTAACCGCATGTGTCTTATGATCATGAAACGTTCCATTCCGGAAGCGTTTTGGGGCTCTATTTCTGAGAGCAAAGATGCTAAGAAATCCTTTGAGGCAATTCAGAAATATTTTGCCAAGAATGAGAAAGCAGAAACAAGCAATCATTTGGCTGCTCTGATTTCTATGAGGTACAAAGGAAAAGGAAACATAAGGGAGTACATTATGGAAATGTCAAATCTTGCGGGAAAACTAAAGGCACTAAAGTTAGAGATAAATGATGATTTACTCGTGCATTTAGTTCTCATGTCTCTTCCCACACAATTCAGTCATTTTAAGGTGAGTTATAATACTCAGAAGGAGAAATGGACTCTTAATGAGCTCATTTCGCAATGTGTGCAAGAAGAGGACAGGATAAAAAGATATAAGACAGAAAGTGCTCACTTTGCATCAAGCTCTCAAAACAAATCAAAGAAGAGGGCTAAGGATACTGCAGCTGGTACACATTTGCAGAAAAAGGCGAAGAAGCAAAGTGATGAACTCACTTGTTTTTTCTGCAAAAAGGAAAGACATATGAAGAAAGCATGTTCTAAGTACGCTGCTTGGCGTGAAAAGAAGGGTAAAGTTCTCACTCTAGTTTGTTCAGAAGCTAATTTAGCTTCTGTACCTATTGACACGTGGTGGGTAGATTCTGGTGCTACTACTCACATTTGTGTGTCAATGCAGGGTTGCCTTTGGAGTCGACCACCAAGTGATGCTGAAAGATTCATCTATGTTGGCGATGGCAATAAAGTTCATGTGGAAGCAATAGGGCATTTTAGATTAAATTTAAGTACTGGATGTTATTTGGATTTGAAGGATACTTTTGTTTCTCCGTTGTTTAAACGGAATTTAATTTCTATTTCCTGTTTGGACAAAGGTGGATACCTTTGTAGTTTTGGAAATGGAAAGTTCAGTATTTCCTTAAATTCAAATCTTGTTGGTACCGGTATCTTAATTGATCGTCTTTATATGCTAGAAACGGTTGCTTCCCATAATGAAATCCTGCACACAGGTTCTAGAGGTACAAAGCGAAAATTGAATGAAGATTGTGGATTCTTATGGCATAAGCGCTTAGGCCACATCTCTAAACAGAGAATTCAAAGGCTTGTGTCAGAAGGAATTCTTGATTCTCTTGATTTAACAAACTTTCAAGTTTGTGTTGAGTGCGTCAAGGGAAAATTAACAAACATAAGAAAGTTAGGTGCTAACAGAAGTACAGAAGTCTTAGAACTAATACATACGGATATTTGTGGTCCATTCCCTACAGCTGCGTGGAATGGTCAACAATACTTTATTACGTTCATAGATGACTACTCCAGATATGGGTACCTTTACTTGATACGTGAGAAATCACAATCTCTGGATGTTTTTAAGGCTTACAAAGTTGAAGTTGAACTTCAACTTGGTAAGAAGATTAAAGCCGTTAAATCTGACCGTGGTGGAGAATACTATGGCAAATATGATGGATCAGGAGAACAACGTCCAGAACCCTTTGCTAACTTCCTAAAGGAGTGTGGAATTGTCCCTCAGTATACTATGCCGGGCAAACCCAGCATGAATGGTGTTGCTGAGAGGCGGAATAGAACACTATTGGATATGGTGAGAAGTATGATTAATCATTCTTCTTTACCTGAATCACTTTGGGGAGAAGCGCTAAAAACTGCAGTATATATCCTTAATAGAGTACCTAGCAAATCGGTAGCTAAAACCCCATATGAAATGTGGACTGGGAAAAAGCCCAGCATAAAGCACTTACACATTTGGGGATGTCCAGCTGAAGCAAGGCCTTACAAGCCTAACGAAAGAAAGTTGGACTCTAAGACAACTAGCTGCTACTTTGTTGGATATGCTGAACGCTCTCATGGGTTTAAATTTTATGATCCCGCTACCCGATCATTTTTTGAGTCGGGAAATGCCAGATTTCTTGAGGATGTAGAATTTGGAGGGGAAGGATTAAAGAACGTCACTCTTGACGAAGTTGTCCTTGAGAAAGAGGAATTTATCTCTCTTCCCAATATTGTTATTGAAAGTGATCAAGATACAACTCTTAACACTCTTCAAGAAACAACTCCGGTTTTAGACAACAATGAAGTTCCTTCCATAGAGCAAATTCAACCACCTCAAGAAGTGCCTTTAAGGAGATCCAGTAGAGAAAGAAGATATGCAATTCCGGATGACTACATTGTATATCTAGTAGAACAAGAAGATCCTGTGGGAGAGATACCAGATGATTACATCGCGTATCTTATGGAACAAGAAGATTCTGCAGGCATTGCAGAGGATGATCCAATCAATCTTATTGAGGCCCTTCAAAGTTCTAGCTCTCAATACTGGATTAAAGCCATGCAAGAGGAGATGAAATCCATGAAGGACAATGACGTATGGGATCTTGTCGAGTTGCCAAAAGGTGCAAAACCCATTGGTTGTAAATTAATATTTAAAACCAAGAGGGATGCAAAAGGCAATATCGAAAGATATAAGGCTCGTCTAGTTGCAAAAGGATTCACTCAAAAGGAAGGTATTGACTTTAAAGAGACCTTTTCTCCGGTTTCATCTAAGGACTCTTTTAGGACAATAATGGCACTAGTAGCTCATTTTGATTTAGAGTTACATCAGATGGATGTGAAAACAGCGTTTCTCAATGGAAACATTGATGAAACCATTTATATGGTTCAACCAGAACATTTTGAATCCAAAGATTCAAAATCTATGGTTTGTAAATTAAAGAAATCCATCTATGGGCTTAAACAAGCATCAAGGCAATGGAATCATAAATTTCATCAAGTGATCACCTCCTTTGGATTTGAGGTGAATAAGGTTGAAGATTGTGTGTATCACAAATTCAATGGGAGCAAATCTATCTTTCTGGTATTGTATGTTGATGACATACTATTGGCTTGTAACGATATAGGCTTATTGCACGAAACCAAGAAATTTCTCATTAGGAATTTTGAGATGAAAGATCTTGGGGACGCCTCTTTTGTCTTAGGAATTCAGATACTAAGAGATCGATCTCAAGGTATCCTCAGGTTATCACAAAAGGGCTATATCGAAAAGGTACTAAGCAGGTTTAACATGAAAGATTGCTCAGCTGGAGATACACCAATAGCTAAAGGAGACAAGTTTAGTCTCAAACAGTGCCCCAAAACAGATCTTGAAATAAAGGAGATGCAAAAGGTTCTCTATTCCTCAGTGGTAGGGAGTCTAATGTATGCTCAAGTTTGTACCCGTCCCGACATAGCATTTATTGTGGGACTTTTGGGCAGATACTTAAGTAATCCTGGATCAGATCATTGGAAAGCAGCAAAAAGGGTTCTCCGGTATTTGCAAAGAACGAAGAACTACATGTTGACTTACAAGAAATCAGACAGATTGGAGATCGTTGGATATTCTGATTCTGATTTTGCCGGTTGTATTGACAGTAGACGATCCACCTCAGGCTATGTCTTCATGTTGGCTGAAGGAGCTATATCTTGGAAAAGTGTCAAACAAACACTTGTAGCTACCTCCACTATGGCTGCAGAGTTCATGGCTTGCTTCGGAGCATCCATTCATGGGATATGGTTGCGTAACTTTGTCACAGGCCTACGTGTAGTTACTGGAATTGAAAGGCCATTGAAGTTATTTTGTGACAATAAGGCTGCAGTTTTGTTCTCCAATAACAACAGAAGCTCTGTAAAGGAGAAGCACATTGACATCAAGTTCTTGTCATTGAAGGAAAAAGTTCAAAGTGGGCAGATTTGTATAGAACACATAAGCACAAACTCCATGATTGCGGATCCGTTAACTAAGGGGTTGCCTCCTAAGGTTTTTCGTGAGCACACTGCTCGTATGGGGCTTGGCAGTTTTGTAATCCCTTGACTCAGTGGGAGTTTGATTAGATGTTCTATGTTTATAGTTTATGCATAATAAAGTTGCCGTCATTTACATTTTGAACTAAAGGTTGTTTTGGATTGATCTCCGAATAAAGAAGAACTAGTTGAAAATAGACATGTTTATGAGATCACATTTCATGTAATTTTCATGCCACTCATCCATACTTGATCTATGTCATCGAATATACTAATATGGTGAACACGGAAGGTTTAGTCACGATGATGTGACAAAAGCCGCCGTGATCTCATATTGATATATGAGGTGGACCAGATTGATTAAAGAATAAGTCTACATAAAATTAGTCATTACGTGTACACATAAAGAATTTTTGGATAATATAGTTGTTTATTTAATATGTAGCCCAAGTGGGAGATTGTAAGATTTTATTAAATCTTATTATTATTAGTGGGCTTACATATTATAATAACCAATTATATTAGATGACTAAATATATTAACGGGCTAATAAAAGTGATTCAATCAAGTAAAGCCCGTAGACTTTAATTAAGCGGTATGGGCTTAATGGGTGGATACCAAGCTTTGGCCTAATAGGCTTAATGGGATTCTATTAGGTCATTATATAAACGTTATTAGGTTATGGTTCCCAATACGTCAAATCAATCTACCGTTTTTCATTCTCTACCCATCAGAGAGAAAACCTAAAGAAACCCTAAGGAAGGTTTGATTGAGGAAGACTGTACACCTGCGGCACTCATTCGGATCGTAGATTCCGCACTAAGGTTTGATCCGATTGCTACTGGTTCATCCGATTGCTACTATGGAACCAGGTATGTAAATTCTAGATTCCTTAATATCCCTAGCATGATATCGATCCTTGCGTTTACATTTTAGGGAATATGTTTATTCCAACACTCCTCCCTAGCGATTGTGAGGTAAATAAGACGCCCCATGAGCCTTCAGTTACATTCCGGGTCAGCTAGAAGGGGATTATCATCTAGGTGAAAATTATGATTAGGTGACATAGGAAACTTTGCAAGTTTGCATCCCATAATACCTATCTCATGGAGGATTTCGAGAGCATAGTGACGTTGATTCAACTAAATGCCGGAAGGAGCTCTGATGATCTCGATGCCAAAAAAAATAGTGGACCAAGATTTTTCATGTGAAAACATCACTTTAAATTATGCTTTGAAACGAGAGACAATCGCAAAATTATTCCTATAAATAATGAGATCGTCAACATAATTAGAATATGAAGTATAATATATGTCAGGATATACATGAAGAGGGAGAAGTCAGAATAAAACTACTTGAACCCGTAATACCGAAGAGCCTGAGTAAGTTTGTGAAACCAGTTTTTTGGGAGCTTAGTGGAGGCCATAAAAGAGACTTGCAAAGATGATATACCTTGGAAGAAGGTGGATTGTAATAACCAGGAGGTGGGAGCATATTCACTTCTTCATCTAGATCGTCATGTAGGAATGCGTTATGAATATCCATTTGAAGAAATTCCCAGTTTCAGATTGTAGCGATAATAAGAAAGACCTTTGCCGTCACTAATTTGGCGATTGGGGCAAAATTCTCGTTGTAATCTAGACCCTCTTGTTCCCAATTTCCAAGAACAACGAACCTCTCTTTATAAGTTCAACTTCACCATTAGACTAAACTTGATTTGAAATACTCGCTACGAGCCAATTGCCTTCCAATTCATTGGTAAATTAGCGAGATCCCATGTATGATTGCGATACAGGACATCAATTTCTTGTTGTATTGCAAGTCACCATCTAAGACTCCTTGTTGCTTCACGAAAGGAATGGGGTTCTTGTTCATCATGCATCGAACCCAAAAGACAAGTGTTTATAAGACACATAATTCGCTATAGAATAAGTTTCACCCGAGGAGAGCGATGAAGGGTTGTTATTATTGTTGGTAATAAATAAAATCTCTAAGTAGAAATGAAGGGACCGAGGTTCGTGTGTTGTGTTGGATAACCGGTCGAGTTGATTTGGAGAGATAAGGTTGTTAACCTTGGAGTGGCGGTAGATTTGGACGGCTTGCGTCCGTTATTTGGAGATGAATGGGGTAGAGTTTAGGGTTTTGGTATTAGGGGATGGTCTGAGAGGGGAATGGGGCTAGTAATTAAGGTTTCATTAATGGGGGATCCGGAGTAGGGTTTGTGGAGGCATGTGAGGTGACATTAGGGCGGGATTTGGACGAGGGGATGAAAATGTTGACATCAATAGAAAATTACGGGTGTGTGCGTGTTTGTGAGGTTTTAGGAAGTGGTCGAATTGTTTTAAAAAATTGATCATCCCTTGTTAAGAACGTAGAATGTAGTTTAACATCGAGCCTTTTTCATTCATTTTCATGCTTATGAATGCCCTAAAGAGAGACATTTTAGACCCCAAAATTTTAAATTTGTCTATACTTCTAGGAAGAATGGAACAATAAGCTAAACACCCAAATATCCATAAATGGTCAAAATAAAGACGTTTATTGTTATCGCAAGGATAATTACTAGCACCATTCAACTTAACAATAGACATGGTCTCATAATTCACCCGCTTCAATCACTATCCTCGAATTGGGATCGTATAACCACAAACTTATCACTAATTATTCAAATACACTTCATATCTTAAGTTAATTGATTGATCGAAAGTAAACGACAAGTGAGTCTTGGGACATAATGAACATTCAATATTTCATAATTGAGGAAAGCCGAATGAAGCATGTAGTAGAGTCAAGTAGAGTCCATTTGGAAGCTTGATCCATTTTGCATGAATGACTTTAAGGTTCGAAAGTCGGCGACGAGAACTTGTCATGAAAAGACGCATCCGAATTAAGGATCCAACTATCCAAGGATGTGTAACATTACATGCAATAATGTCATGACCAAAATGGAAATGGTAACCATGTAGGGTATGATATGATTCTATTAGTTCCATATGGACATGACTATTGATGTTGCACGACTAGGAAAATATTTTGACTTGTTGAAGGAGGACAATTTGTTGTAGGTTTTGTAACCCTATAATTATCGTTCTAATAATCAGGGTAAACGATAACCTTTAAAAAAATGTAGATGAATGGTCTTTCTTGGAACACTGTTTGCAAAATGATTTGAAAAAACTATACAAAATCACCCTTAATAATCACTCTTTTGCAAAGAACTACCCTTTATAAAATTTTTAGCATAAAACCACCCTTAATATTCATATGTTTGTAATAAACCACCCCTTATAAATTTTTGGCATAAAACCACCCTTAATTTTACAGGTTTGCAACTAACCACCCTATATTATGTTACGCTTAGGATGTGTGCACGCAAAAAGCCTTAAATTTATATCTCGATATATTTCTCCTAACTCCTAGCGAACTCGCAGTGTACGGGACGTTTTGTAGTAGGGATAGTATTCCGAGGTCGACACAAAGACTGAGGTGAGATTGAATCAACTAGTGACTAAGGATAGTGAAAATCTAGGCTAAGAAAAGAGATAGAAATAAAGAAATGAAAATCTCAATGTTTTTGGTTTGGTTTTAAGGTGATCAATCAAGGATCACAAATCATGCGAAATCAATAAACAACTAAGCTAACAACACGAATAAACAAACAAACAAGAGATAGGCAATCAAAGAGAGAAAAGCGGATTCTAGGGGTTGGAAATTCCGGTTATGGCATTGGACTCAAGCTATCTAATCATTCCTTGGATCAACTATAGTATGTTGGGAGTGAGTGATTCTAGATTGGGATTAATCACCGGGTAGGTCTCATGGTCCACTAGTCCGTTCCTAAGGTCTCATCACCGGGTAAGTCTCAAAGAGCCTAAGGAATGGAATTCTACACAAACCGGATGATATTCTAGGGATCTAACCTCTCTTTACCGGGTAAGTCTCGGATAGGCAAGTCCTAAACACCTATCCTAGCACACTCAGTCCAATAGCGGCTTATGAGGCTCACTACTACCTAGAGTTTGTCATCTTCAGTATCTAAGAGCAAGAATTATCGGGTAGGTCTCTTCTAACACTTAGTTGCTAACACTAGGTCAACCTAGGATAGAATTATCTCAATAAACACTAGGATTTAAACAAGCTAACAACCTAACACTTGGATTTATCATTACAAGCAAATTCATCAAAATCACGGGGTGTTCATCAAGGTCCACGGCCGTGGTTTGTCTAGAACAAACCGTGGATTCTAACAGTGACTAGGTTCAAGCAAACGAATCATCCAAGCATACATTTAAGTCTATTCTATCATAGTCCAAGCCATAAACATCCTTTCCTTACCCTAGAATCACATCTATTTAGCCAACAACATACATCATCACAATCGAAATCATCAAGCATAAAATCATGGCATCCATTTGCAAGAAAATAAAGAGAAAGAGATGAACAAATAGAACAAGTAAAACCAAGCTGAATATGAGAATTAGAAAGACTCACAACCCTTCAAAAGAAGGTTCAATTAATTCTTACAACCCTAGAAAACGATTCCTGTAATCTTCACTATAAAATCTATCAAAGGCTAGTAATGGTGTGTTCTTCTCTTCTTCTCCAATGGAGCTTTTCTCTTCCTCCAATGATAGCTCTCTTCCAAGCTTCTAATTGAGAGAATCTTCTTGTTGAGAGTGTGGGAGAGGATGGTAGTGAGAGTGGATGATGGGAGCTTTTTCAGCCTTGCAGGACCACCTATTTATCCTACAAATTTGCAAGAGTCGGCCATGAAGATCGTGGCACAACTGTCACAACCGTCTGGCAAAAACCACGGTCCAATTCCACGTCCGTGGAAGTCCCAGTGACCGTGGTTTTGGTGCCTCAACTTGTTTTGGATCATTAAGCTACGATTTGGTGCATGACATGCACCAACAAGGTCCCAAGTGTCCTCCTTAGCTCCTAACTTGCATCCCAATGAGTCCGAAGGTGTGTCATCTCGAGGAACGATCCTCAAATGTATCGATTAAGCTCCTAAATATCCCAAAATACCTACAAAGCAATGCAAAAGTTCGTGTAGACGTCTATCTCGACAAAATACATGAATTGGGTGCAAACGTCGTGAACTAGTGTTAAACCATGCATGAATGAGCGGAAAATCTATCTAAATGAGTGCCTAAACCTAAGTCATAAATCGTGTTATCAAAAATACCCCATACTTAAGGTTTGCTCGTCCCCGAGCAAGTCCCAACTATAGACTAAAAGATGACATGACTTATGCAGAAAAACAACAAAACCTTTTTGGAGTCGTGCTTCTAATATTGGATCACCTTCATAGTCATGTTTCATAGCAATGGACAAGCAATCATGCATCGAATAAATGAAGGCACGGAAAGACAATTATACTTAACTCAAAAGCATGCATGAAATGTAAAAATGAAGAAGTCAAGATGATCATGAGCATATTCAATCTAGATCACTAAGTCTTACACACATGCAAATAGGTCACAAGGACTTGTGAAATAAAAGGCCAAGAAACGTTGTGATTAGGTGGGAATTTTTCTAGGCTATGTGATGTTAATCCGGGAATGGAACTAACTTCACAACTTCACATTTTTATCAACTTCCCACAAGTGTATATTTTCTCCATCTTTTCTTTCTTTCCTTTTCTTTTTCTTTCACTTATTTTTGAGACAATGTCATTGGTGTACAAAAGCCGAAACCTTGATGATTAGCCGTCCTCGGGCTTTTTTTTATTTTTCGAGGTGCATCCACACCGGGCACACATACCAAAGCTCGTTAGGACTATCGGTTTATTTGACTTTGGCAAGGCACAAACACCCGATTATGTGAATGGTGCCGAGTTACTCGTCATTTAAACCAACGTCCCCAAACCTATATTTTTGTCTACACTTTCACAACAAATTAAGCACTTCATTCATAACATTCATCCATCAACAACTTCACCCCACACTTGCTTTTCACACACTCAACACACTAGCATGCTCCTATTCCCGGATGGGTCAAAAGAGGTCAAAATTTTTACCAATTGAGGTGCTAAAACAACATGATCAAGATGAGAAGTTGAGAAAGATGAATTGCCTTAATCATTCCTAGATGATGTGCAAGAACTAGCATGTAATTTCGACTTTCAATACTCAATCCAATCAAGACAAACATCATAATCACAAATTATTCATGAGATTCAAAATAAGTACTTCAAGTCCACATATGCATTCATCTATTCAAAACATAAGGCCATCCATAGCCAATCCACAAGACAATTTCATCATAAGGGTCCTTCCCAAGCTTAGAAGCACTAAATTTTTTTTAAAAATTTTCTGATTTTTTTTTGGAATTTTTGAAATGTGTATGTACAATGCAAGACATGTGACAATATTAAACTATCCTAGATGCTAATCATGCAAAAGATCATGCAAACCCCACCCCCATACTTAGAAACACATTGCCCCCAATGTGACATTCAAGTAAAGAAGAGTGAAAGAGGGTTCTCACAATGTAAAAATGGTTTGCTACGGTATTTGGGATTACCCAAGTTGATTGATGGTGGATGATCCTATCAACAATGGTAGAGAGCTCTAAATGTTCATCATGGCTTCGGGACCCGCGCTAGGCACCGCTAGCCGTCCAAGTTCCGTGTCCGCTCCACCCATAATTGATGAGGGACTCATCATCATTATCCACATGCCATGCAAGGCTTCCATGCTACCAAGACTCTAGCACACACACAAAAACAGAAAAATCAAAAACAAAAACAAAAGCGAAAAAGGGAAAACGTTACCAATGGGTTGCCTCCCATCAAGCGCTTCTTTAAGGTCATTAGCTTGACCAAACTCGGGGGCGTCTCACTCAAGGTGAAGTGGGGCAATCATGTCCACCGGAGCTCCCGGGATATACTTCTTCAACCGGTGCCCATTCACCTTAAAATCTCCACAATGCTTTCCTCCTATCTTAACCGCTCCATGGGGAAAGATCTTCTTCACCATATAAGGACCCGTCCATCTTGACTTTAGCTTTTCGGGGAAGAGCCGCATCCTTGAGTTGAAGAGAAGAACAAGGTCTCCTTGACTCAACTCCTTAGGGATGAGACGCTTGTCATGCCAACGTTTGGTCCTCTCCTTGTATATCCGGGCGTTTTCATAAGCATCAAACCGGATCTCCTCAAGAGCATTCATGTCTAACAACCTCTTCTCTCCGGCCTCCTTGAGGTCAAAATTTAGCCACTTAATGGCCCAATATGCTCTATGCTCCATCTCTACCGGAAGGTGGCAAGACTTGCCATATACTAGCTTGTAAGGAGTGGTGCCAATCGGTGTCTTGAAAGCGGTCCTATAAGCCCACAAAGCATCATCGAGCTTCATAGCCCAATCCTTTCTCGTTCTTGAAACCGTCTTCTCAAGAATTCCCTTTATCTCCCGGTTGGAGATCTCCACTTGGCCACTAGTTTGGGGATGGTAAGGTGTTGCCACCTTATGAGTCACCCCATACTTAGCCAAAAGTGCCCCAAAGTTCCTATTAGTGAAGTGCTTCCCTCCATCACTTATGATCACCCTTGGTGTTCCAAACCTAGGAAAGATCACTCGGTTGAAGAACCGCACCACAACCTTGGCGTCATTTGTAGGAGAGGCGATTGCCTCCACCCATCTCGAAACATAGTCCACCGCCAATAGGATGTAGAGGTTGCCACAAGAAGAGGGGAATGATCCCATGAAGTCCACACCCCAAACATCAAATATCTCCACCTCTTGTATGTTGTTCAAGGGCATCTCATTCCTCCTCGAGATGTTGCCCGTCCTTTGGCAAGCATCACAAGCTACCACTAAGTTTTGCACATCCTTGAACAAACTTGGCCAAAAGAAACCCGATTGCAACACCTTTGCACATGTCTTGTGTGAGCTAGCATGGCCTCCACATGGCAAGGAGTGACAATGCCGGATCACACTCTCTACCTCATCTTCCGGTATGCATCTTCTAAAACTCCATCCGGCCCTCTTTTGAACAAAAGCGGCTCACTCCAATAGTAATGCCTCACATCCTTGAAGAACTTCTTCCTTTGGGCATATGACAAACCGGGAGGCACTTCCTCACACACAAGATAGTTCACAATGTCGGCATACCATGGCTCACTTCCTCTAGACACTTGAAATAGACACTCCTCCATCATTTGCAATTGCTCATCCCGGAATGAGTCATCAATCGGGATGTCATCTCTCTCAAGCTCCAATGGTGGGAGTCTACTAAGGTGGTCCGCCACAGAATTTTCGGATCCCTTCTTGTCCCGGATTTCCAAATCAAACTCTTGAAGAAGAAGGATCCACCGAATCAACCTAGGCTTGACATCCTTCTTTGTAAGGAGATAACGAATCGCAACATGATCCGTATAAACAATGACCTTTGCTCCAACAAGATATGAGCGGAACTTCTCAAATGCATACACAACCGCTAGCAACTCCTTCTCGGTAGTAGCATAATTGAGTTGGGCATCATCTAGTGTCTTGCTAGCATAATAGATGGCATGTGTAAGCCCATCTTTCCTTTGCCCCAAAACAGCCCCAACGGCTACATCACTCGCGTCACACATGATCTCAAACGGTAAACTCTAATCCGGAGGTTGCATGATAGGTGCGGAGATCAAGGCATTCTTCAACCTACAAAAAGCCTCAAGGCAATCCTTGGAGAAAACAAACTCAACATCTTTCATTAGTAGGTTAGTAAGAGGCTTCGAAATTTTAGAGAAATCTTTAATAAACCTCCAGTAAAAACCGGCATGCCCTAGAAAACTCCTTACCCCCTTCACCGAGGTAGGTGGTGACAACTTCTCTATCGTTTCAATCTTGGCCCTATCAACCTCAATGCCACGGTTGGACACCAAGTGTCCCAACACAATACCTTCACTTACCATGAAGTGGCATTTCTCCTAATTCAAGACTAGATTAGTCTCCTCACATCTCTTAAGCACTAAAGACAAGTTAGCTAAGCAATCATCAAAGGAAGATCCATAAACAGAAAAATCATCCATAAACACTTCCATAATATTCTCAATGTACTCAGAAAATATGGCCATCATACACCTTTGAAAGGTGGCGGGTGCATTACACAACCCGAATGGCATTCTCCTATATGCAAATGTACCCCAAGGACATGTGAATGTGGTTTTCTCCTGGTCATCGGGGTGGATAGGGATTTGGAAGAATCCACTATAGCCATCTAAGTAGCAAAAGTGAGAATGTTGAGCTAACCTCTCTAGCATTTGGTCAATGAAAGGAAGGGGGAAGTGATCTTTCCTAGAGGCCATGTTCAATTTCCTATAGTCAATACACATCCTCCATCCCGTAACCATTCTAGTTGGGATTAATTCATTATTCTCATTGGTTACTACGGTCATCCCACCCTTCTTAGGAACCACATGCACGGGACTAACCCACTTACTATCCGAAATAGGGTAGATGATTCCCGCATCTAGCAACTTAATGATCTCTTTCTTGACTACCTCTTTCATTATAGGATTCAATCTTCTTTGATGTTCAATAGAGGGTTTATGGTGATCTTCCATCAATATCTTATGCATGCACAAAGAGGGCTTAATGCCAACAAGGTCATCAATGGTGTATCCTATTGCCTTTCTATGCAATTTCAATTCATTCAACAATCTATTAAGCTCATCATCATTCAAAGATGCATTCACAATCACCGGATAAGTAGAATTTGAACCTAGAAAAGCATACTTTAAATGAGAAGGAAGAGGTTTTAGATCAAGTTTAGGAGGACCTTTATCGAGTAGAGACGATCCAAATAACGTTGGTTGAGATGAATCCAAAGCAAATGAAGGCTCTCCAAGGCTCCTTGAAGCTTGATCAACAACAAAGGCTGTTTCTGGGGAAATCACGGGCAAATCCACGGACTCTGGCACATCCACGGACGTGGTTCTTGCAAAGCTTGCACTTCGGAGCATTCCAAAGAGTTCCACGGCCGTGATTCTTGGGCCCTGGCCGTGGTTCCTACAGGAATTCAGCACACTCTCGTGGACTTCAAATTCAACTCTTGTCTCCTTTTCTAATGCTTCCAAAGCCTTGATTTCTTCATTGCAAGCCTCCTCAACACCTTCCTCCATCAAACTTAAGCTAAGAACCTTCTCCAAGGGGTCCTTCATCAAGATCGAGCTCACAACTTCTCTAGACTCCTCTTGCTCGACTATGTTGAATACATCCTCATCAAGGGTTGGTCCTTTCATCATTGTGGACAGCTTGAACTTGATATTCTCTTCTCCAATGTTGAAGGAGAGAATTCCATTTTTACAATCCACCAAGCATCCGGAAGTGGCTAGGAAAGGTCTCCCCAAGATGATAGGAACCGGATAGTCCGCCGGGATGTCCAAAACAACGAAGTCTATAGGTACATAGAACTTCCCTAGTTGCACCGGTATGTCTTCCAATATTCCAACCGGGTGAGTGATCGAACGGTCCGCCATGTAAAGGGTCATCTTGACCAGCTTTGGCTCTCCTAGCCTAACCTTGTTGTAAAGTGCAAGCGGTATGATGCTTACACTTGCCCCAAGATCACATAGGGCTTCATACTTCACTTCTCCCACTCCAATTGGCACACAAAAGGATCCCGG
Source organism: Fagopyrum esculentum (assembly GCA_033239045.1). Taxonomy (NCBI): domain Eukaryota; kingdom Viridiplantae; phylum Streptophyta; class Magnoliopsida; order Caryophyllales; family Polygonaceae; genus Fagopyrum; species Fagopyrum esculentum. The sequence continues at coordinate 210,760 of BSUD01000231.1, forward strand.
ATCTCTTAGCTTAGGAGGCATCTCCTCCTTCATGGTTTGAATCAACTCCGAGGATCTCTTCGTCATCCTTACTTCTCCATACTCCTCCAACTTCCTTTTGTTGGAGAGTATCTCCTTCAAGAACTTGCCATATGCCGGCATACCTAGAATGGCATCCATGAACGGAATGTTAATATGCAATTTAGACATAAGTTCAAGGAATTTACCAAAGTGTTTGTCCAAGCGAGCTCTTGCTCGTGATTGTGGGAACGGTAGTGGTGGCTTGTATGGAGGTGGTGCCACATATGTTGGCTCATCTTCCTTGTCCTTTCCTCCATTTTCTTGCAAAGTCTCTTCTTCTATCACCACTTGCTTTCCCTTAGCATTCTCCTTTGGCAAGGGGTCCTTCATGCTCAACCCGCTCCTTGTTGTGATGGCCAACACTTGGCCTCTCGGGTTATCTTCGGTTCTTCTGGGAAGCTTTCCCGGATCTCTATGAGCTTCACCCGCCTTTTGGAACACTTGTGCTTCCAACACCTTTTGAGCCTTAGAAATGGAAGTCACTGTGCTCTCAAGACCACTCAACCGTCCAAGCAATTGCTCAAACATCATCTCGGTTCTATCCTTTGGAGGTTGAGTAAATCCGGGTGGAGGTTCTTGTGAAGCCTTTGGTGGTGGAGCTACGCTTGTGGAAGCGGGAGGGTTCAAGGCTCCATCCGGGTTAGAATAGGAAAACCCGGGATGGTTGTGGTTAGGCCGGTAATTGTTGAATTGCCGGTTGTTGTTGAAGTTCCTTGGGCCTTGATAGTTGTTGTAATTGCCCCTTCCCATGTAGTTCACATCTTCCTCCTTGGAAGACAAGTTTGCTTGCACTTGCACTTGAGAGGTTGCTTGATTCTTCAAAGTTGTAGCACACAACTCCCTCAAAGATTTCAACTCATTGTTGATGGCGTCAAGCTTGAAATTGCTCATGGTAACTTCACTCACCTCATATGCTCCCGCTTTCCTCCCATCACTCTTCCTATGGGAGTACTTCTCAATCACCAAAGCTTGTTTCTCTACAAACTCCCAAGCTTCATCTACATTATTTTCCATGAAAGTCCCACCGGAAAGAGATTGAAGTTTGAATTGGCTATCCTCATCAAGTCCCTTGAAGTAGATCTCCAATAGCTCAATTTTCGGTATACCATGGTGTGGACAATCTAGGAGAAGGTCCTTGAACCTCTCTCAAGACTTGAACAAGCTTTCTCTATCCTTCATTACGAAGGCATTGATCTTCCCTCTTAACTCGGTATCTTGGAAGGTGGGAAGAACTTAGTCAAAAACTCGGTTGTCATCTCCTCCCAAGTACTCACTCGCCCTTGTGGAATAGATTGATACCAAGCCAAGGCTTTATCCTTAAGTGAGAAGGAGAAAGCCCTAAGCTTATGGTTGTTGCTCTCCAATCTAGGCGGCCTTAGAGTCTCCATCAAGATCTCATAGTTCATCAAGTGTTGATGAGGAGACTCTCCTTCCATCCCTCCAAATTGATTATGCCGGATCATTTGTAGAACTTGAGGGCGGAGCTCGTAATCATGGGCTGCGGGATCTCCTAAGTTCACACCCGGACGGTGTGCTCTTTGTACCGGATCCATACGTTGCCCAAACGTTTGTGGCTCTTCAATAGCAATGGGCACAACCCGAATATTGACCGCCGCCGGCTGCGGTTGCGGTGGAGGTGGAGGAGGTTGTTGACGATTAAGCTCTCTTTGCACAAGAGCTTGCCTAATCTCTTCAATCTCCCTCCTAGTTGCCTCTTGCCTCTCATTGGCAAGTCTCCTTTCGTTCTCCAAGGCTTCATCCCTTATCCTAATTTGCTCTAAAGCCTCATCCAACTCACCTTGGAGATCTCTTCCGGCCATCTCTTTTCCCTTCCTAATGCTCTTGGATCTAGATCTAAGGGTTTTCTCCGGTTCGGGATCGAATGGAGCTAAATCCTTGCCACGAGATCTTCGCATACACCTAAAAAGTGAGAGATGTCCTGAAAAGCAAAGACACAAACCAAAGGAGATCAAAAGCAACAAGAAAGACCTACACCATAAACAATCACAAAAAGACTCAATCTTAACCTAGTCCCCGGCAACGGCGCCAAAAACTTGTTACGCTTAGGATGTGTGCACGCAAAAAGCCTTAAATTTATATCTTGATATATTTCTCCTAACTCCTAGCGAACCCGCAGTGTACGGGACTTTTTGTAGTAGGAATAGTATTCCGAGGTCGACACAAAGACTGAGGTGAGATTGAATCAACTAGTGACTAAGGATAGTGAAAATCTAGGCTAAGAAAAGAGATAGAAATAAAGAAATGAAAATCTCAATGTTTTTGGTTTGGTTTTAAGGTGATCAATCAAGGATCACAAATCATGCGAAATCAACAAACAACTAAGCTAACAACACGAATAAACAAACAAACAAGAGATAGGCAATCAAAGAGAGAAAAGCGGATTCTAGGGGTTGGAAATTCCGGTTATGGCATTGGACTCAAGCTATCTAATCATTCCTTAGATCAACTATAGTATGTTGGGAGTGAGTGATTCTATATTGGGATCAATCACCGGGTAGGTCTCATGGTCCACTAGTCCGTTCCTAAGGTCTCATCACCGGGTAAGTCTCAAAGAGCCTAAGGAATGGAATTCTACACAAACCGGATGGTATTCTAGGGATCTAACCTCTCCTTACAGGGTAAGTCTCGGAAAGGCAAGTCCTAAACACCTATCCTAGCACACTCAGTCCAATAGCGGCTTATGAGGCTCACTACTACCTAGAGTTTGTCATCTTCGGTATCTAAGAGCAAGAATTACCGGGTAGGTCTCTTCTAGCACTTAGTTGATAACACTAGGTCACCCTAGGATAGAATTAGCTCAACAAACACTAGGATTTCAACAATCTAACAACCTAACACTTGGATTTATCATTACAAGCATATTCATCAAAATCACGGGGTGTTCATCAAGGTTCACGGCCGTGGTTTGTCTAGAACAAACCGTGGATTCTAACAGTGACTAGGTTCAAGCAAACGATTCATCCATGCATACATTTAAGTCTATTCTATCATAGTCCAAGCCATAACCATCCTTTTCTTACCCTAGAATCACATCTATTTAGCCAACAACATACATCATCACAATCGAAATCATCAAGCATAAAAACATGGCATCCATTTGCAAGAAAATAAAGAGAAAGAGATGAACAAATAGAACAAGTAAAACCAAGCTGAATATGAGAATTAGAAAGACTCACAACCCTTCAAAAGAAGGTTCAATTGATTCTTACAACCCTAGAAAACGATTCCGGTAATCTTCACTATAAAATCTATCAAAGGCTAGTAATGGTGTGTTCTTCTCTTCTTCTCCAATGGAGCTTTTCTCTTCCTCCAATGGTAGCTCTCTTCCAAGCTTCCAATTGAGAGAATCTTCTTGTTGAGAGTGTGGGAGAGGATGGTAGTGAGAGTGGATGATGGGAGCTTTTTCAGCCTTGCAGGACCACCTATTTATCTTACAAATTTGCAAGAGTCGGCCATGAAGATTGTGGCACAACTGTCACAACCGTCTGGCAAGAACCACGGTCCAATTCCACGCCCGTGGAAGTCCCAGTGACCGTGGTTTTGGTGCCTCAGCTTGTTTTGGATCATTAAGCTATGATTTGGTGCATGGCATGCACCAACAAGGTCCCAAGTGTCCTCCTTAGCTCCTAACTTGCATCCCAATGAGTCCGAAGGTGTGTCATCTCGAGGAACGATCCTCAAATGTATCGATTAAGCTCCTAAATATCCCAAAATACCTACAAAGCAATGCAAAAGTCCGTGTAGACGTCTATCTCGACAAAATACATGAATTGGGTGCAAACGTCGTGAACTAGTGTTAAACCATGCATGAATGAGCGGAAAATCTATCTAAATGAGTGCCTAAACCTAAGTCATAAATCGTGTTATCATATTATTTTGAATTACATAAAATAATTTAAAATTTAAGCATTGACAAGGTAAATTTTCATTATTATATTAAATTAATAATGTCGTAATTAGTTTTAAACTTTCAATAGTTTAAAACCTTTTTATTGTAAATTTTTCATTATTATTTTGAGAACTTTTTAGCCCATAATTTTTTATAAAAGTAAAAATAATGGTAATATCATGATTATTGATCAACTAAAACAAGTGAATTTTTTTTATAAATAAACTAAATGGGGCAATCAAGTCATCAGTTTAGTCGGAAAGAGGTTATAGTAGAATTGATTTTGTATGCAATATTTTGTATGTAATTTAAAAAATTTTAAACTTAAAATATTTTTATTTATAGGAAATACCTTATATTATTTTTTTGCTTATTTTCTGTTATAAATTGTAATAATTAACCAAATTATCAAAACTATTAATGATATTAATATTAATAATATAAATTTACCTTGCCTATACTTCAATTTTAAATTATTTGATCTAACTTTAAGTAGTATAGGGTGGTTAATTGTAAACGTTTAAAATTAAGGGTGGTTTTATGTAAACAAATATTATAAGGATGTTTTATTGCAGATAGATAAATATTAAGGGTGGTTTTATGCTAAAATTTTTATAAAGGGTGGTTCTTTGCAAGAGAGTGATTATTAAGGGTGGTTTTGTGTAGTTTCTTCAAATGATTTGTACTTATCGACCCTATCTTGATTTGTTCGAGTTTTTGAGGTAGCGAAGTCAATGACATATGTGCTAACACCAAGAGAGCGAACAATTGTTTCAAGACACTCTTCTTTAATAGTGGTATATACGTTGTTGATCTTTAGGAGAGAATCTTGGGGAAACAATATTAGTACAAAGAGAGGCATACATACACAAATACGTACAAATAAATAGGAATGCATACAACAAGTAGCTATGATAAAATTACACAAAAATCTGGCATCGATTACTAGATGGAATTATTTCTTATAAAATTTCTTTAATCTTTTAGAAAGGCTCATTCGAATATTTAGTGAAACGTCATTATACGCACCTTTTACGAGTATTGTGAATTTGATGAGTCGATCATCGACATTTGGATGATTATAAGATATTCCTTCCTTGTGTCCATATTTATCTTCATCTTTTTATTGTAAACATGAACCATCACTATCCTTCCTCAAATATTTTCAAACTCCACACCAACAATTACCTTGTGTGAAAACTATAAACCGACGTTGAACTTGTAGGGTATGATCTCTACAAGTACATTGATGAATCACATGCAACACCTAGATTCACGGTCACCACCACCACGATTCCACCACCCTTACCTTGCCTCAATCTAGTTGTTCATCCTCATATTGTGTTGGTGATAATAAGGTCCCACATCTAAAGATGGGGACACTCCGAGTCTAGTATATAAGGTTGGTGGGCTACTCCTCCTATTGTCAATTGGTTTTAGGATGAAACCTCGTCGGATTTATGTGTTGGACTTGAGCCTAATGCACATGTGCGCTCGTATGCACACAACCTCCGCTCTACCGGTCCGTCTATATCGGACTATGACATATTGTTCACCCTATAACTGTACTCACTCACTCTTTAACAACATCAATTCACGATCAACATCTCGTCTCCCTCCAACCACATGATACCCTTAACCCCGCATTGCTTAACAAGCTCTTCTTAACCCGATCCGATTTGGAGGCCTTTTATGCTCACCCAATTAATGTTCTATTAGCTATTTGTACTTGAATCTTTTCCTTTTAATTAACCACCGGGGTGTATCGATCATGAAAATCTATCCATATATGTCAACTCGAGAAAGACATCTAGGGCTTGTATCTTCGTCAACTCGGGTTTGCTCAATGATGTTGGCAACCTACAATCAGGGGCGGCCCTTGCCCCACCCTCCAAAAAAAAAAAATTTATTTTTTTTTTTTGTAAAAAAATCGTTTTAAAATGGGTTATGGCTTCTCGTTTATAAAAAAATTTTCTATGATTTATTAATTTTTTTTATATCACTATTTTTGTGTTATATTTAAATGTTGTTTTGGATCTTTTGCCGATGTAAACGAAACTTCAAAAGAATTTCCCGTTTTAGGCTCGGAGTGAAATAATTCACCAAAATGCACGAGATTTGTTGTTTGAAGTAGAAGCGCGGTCTTAGACCGGACTATTATTTGTAAAACGCGTTATCGAGGACATCGTTTTAATATCCGAAATAAAGATAATAAAAACGCAAATAGAGGTGCGGTCCTAGACTGCGACTATAGTGTAACGTTTTTGAAAGGAAAAAAAAAACTAAAGAGGCACGGTTATAGATGCGCGCCTATAGGACAACTATTTTTTTAAAATAAATTTATAGGCGCGGTCTACGACCGCGCCTTTAAGGGTAATGTCTTTTAATTTTTTTTGTTTATTGTAAGTAGATGACATATTGACTTTGTTTCTATCGCTATTTTATTTTCATAGATATATTTATCGAAAATGAATTTTCGCCCCCCCCCCTCCTTCGAAATCCTGCGGCCGCCACTGCCTACAATACTCGGGCTTGGTTTCCCTAAAATTACTTTAGGTGAGGGTCTAAAAAATCGTATAAAAACAATCAAACTTAATTAAAAGTAATCGTAAGGATAAACTTAATCTAACTATTGAATCATCATTTAATGGTTGAGATTTATTCAATTTTAGCAAAAACTTCACCGTAGCTAAACTCACAATAATCCCTCGGAGTGAAGGTCTTTTCGGGTAGGTCCGAACAACCCGGTTACAAAAGCGATTGGTATCCAAATTAATAGCTCTAGAGCCAGCATGCAGAAGATAAGCCCCTAACGAACGTAGTGAACCCTGCCTACATTTGATTGGCTATTGCGGTTGCCTGCTCACTCTGCTATATTCGGCTCACCTCCAATTAAAATCTAGTGGACCTACCCTCATAAAGCAAGATAAAAATTTTGTTTTTTTTTAAAAAAAGTGGACCCGTTGTTATAATTTTGGGAGAATGACATAAAACACACATGTAAATCAATTTTAATGCTTATATACATGTCATTCTTTCATTTTGATGGGTATCACACAAAATGAGTACCTAACGCAAACAACAACACAATTCATCTACCTTCGTCCGAACAACACGAATTATCAATTTAACGTTATGGTTAATTTAACGTTTTTGCTATTAAATATTTGTTAATCAACATGAATTATAAATTTAAAGTTTTTGCTATCTAACGTTTGTTAATTATTTTAGGATGGAAGACTAGTGAGTTTATGTGTTGAGTTTTGGGTCTAACAAGCATTAATATTTGTATGCACATTATAGAGTTGTAAAGACTGAACGAGTGTTATTAATGATCAGAAACGTGTGTATACACATGAGAGAGATTATAGAATCTCTATCTACATGTAAAATAGGGGTTTGAGCGTTAAATCAGTTTAAATCATTAACTTTAACTCGAGATTGCTATTCGTACCACACGATTCATTCTATTCGTACCCACTATCCGGCTACGCCTGACGTAGACGTAGTAAACATCATGTAATACCCAAAAAATTTAAACTCCGTTTAATACTGGATCAAACCGGATTCCGATCCGTCAACCTAAGTTCTTTTAAATAAAAGAATACGATATTAAATTCTATCATTTTATGTGACCTTGATTCACATAAAATGATAGCTTTGTAAACCGTAAATAATTTCATAAATAATTCCGTAATTAATTCCGTACGTTAACGGTTCCGGGAGAACAACGGGTATTCTTTCAACCCATTTGTTTCATTTGAGGAACAAGCCCAATCTGGCCCAAAAATCCTTCAGCCGGCCCACCTACTAAGCATGTCTCTAAGTAAAATTAACCTAACATAATCCTAAACCTAATTAATATCCTAAACCTAACTGATACGTGAGAACACAACCCTCTCCTCTACCGCAACTACATCACGCCTGGAAACCGATACCAACCTCTCCTTGCTTCTGCTCAGCCTGCGTCACCACCGGATCGACACACCGCTAGGAGACACCATCTCGTCTTCGTCGGGAACCGAAGTGAAATATGCAGCCTCCGTGCCTGGTGTTGCCACACCCCAACCGTCTTCAAACAACAACCACACGGGACCAACCTCCGGGAGCACTCGATACCGTGGTTGTTGTCGCCAGAGCCCAACCAGACTTGCATCGCCTTCTGTACATGAAGCTGAGGCCTTCGTCTCTACATTCCAAGGCGCTGCACTCCCCCATCGAAAGGAGACAGGAGCGGGATAGGCTCGCTTCAGCCTGCTGCAGATATCGGAACATGTGCAGCCATATGTAGCAGTTTGTATCTAGCCGTGTTTCAGCACCGGTCCCGCACGCTAGCCCCGACCTTCGCCGACGTCGCCGTTGCAGAAGGTGAGGTGTTGCTGTCTCCTACCCCTCTCCTTCCCTTTCTGTTTTCACGTAGTAACAGCCAGAGGTCTTGCCTCTCTCTAGTTCTTGCAGTGACGAGCCAAGACGAGTTGCGCATCTGTGGTGAGTGTAGTTGGGCCAGTGTACGAGCAGTAGGTCCAAGACGTCCAAACCACGTACCACACACCAGAGGACGGGACCATCTTCAGTATGCTGCAACGTTTCAGGTGTGTTCCGCGCTACCTACATAAGCTCGATCGAAGATGGCAATTTAGTCTTAGATTTATAGTGTGTTAGGTGTAGATTGAATAAGCAATAGGGTGGGTACTCCTGTTATGAGACTTCTATAGAGTCTTGAAGTAGGGCCTTGTGCAGTTTAGGTGGTAAGAAAAGATATGGACATGGAGGACTGAGTTGAGAATTAGATTAAGAGAAGAGTGTTGTCATGAAACTTAATCTTAGGAACTAAAACTAACCCAGAAATTTCAGTGTTGATAAGCTAAAACTGCTGACTTTGAACCCGTATTGGGATAGCTTAAATCGAACATCCACCGTTGATTTTTTGATATATTATAGATAGAAGTATGAAGTTTACTGTGTTAAAATTTAGGAGGAAGTTAATGGTCGGATTAGAACTTACAAGGGCTCAAAGTAGGACAGTTGGGCTGTTTTTACAGCAGGGGAAAATTGACTAAGTATAGAAACGTTGGATGTTGTCTCCAACTTTAGAGACTTGTGTAAGAGTTCTCGTTAAGTAGTTTTGATAAATCTTTTCTTTTATGAATATATAACATATCATAGGTGACCTAGAAAATTATTTCGGAATTTTTTTCATATTCTTAGTCGAACCTCATATTTTAACCAAAGTCGAGCCTTAACGACTTTTGTGTAAAATAAGAATGTTGAGTAACTCTTATAAATACTTACCAAACTTTCCAATGAGAACTAGATTGTGGACTTAGGTCCTAGAAGAGAATTTAGAACTAAATGATAGACTTTTTCGGAGTTTCAGGGACCAAGGGTAAAATAGTCATTTTACCTTAAGAGGGCCTTTTCCGTAATTTCTCTTCATGAGATTTTACATCTTAGAAGTTTATAACTTCTAAGAGTATGGGATGTGATTTTGATCCACATGCCTTGTTTGACAGGCGATTGAGTTACCACGGTTGCAGACCGAGTTGAGACTTTTGAGAGTTGTGAATTGATTCAGGTAAGTCCTTGCGACTCACTTTGCTGGTTTCTGGATGTTAGTTTAGTGATAATAGTGGTGTGTGCAATGTGTGTTTATAATAATAATAACTTGATAGGACGACGGTTATTATTTTGTTTTAAGGCCCAAGTGTATGTATAACGGGCAGTGAGATCACTGCCCAGCTCTACTAGGAGACTGGGAGGTTCTCTATACCCAGACCATACAGGTACAAGGTGAGATGCATCGGATCCATTCCTGATGGTTACACGGGGGCGGAGGCGAGTTTTGGGAATCCCTCGTGTCACAAAATAAGTATCATTAGTAAGAGTGAATGACTTAAATGAAGATAATAAATGGATTTGTTTGAAAGCATGATGAGTGTGTATTATTGCTATGTGTGTGTGTGCTATTATTATTCTTCTAATGTTTAGATAACTAGCTAATGGTAGTTCTGTTGTATTTTTAGATTCATCGCAGGTTAGAACAGTAACTGAGTGATCCGGAAGTAGTGGTCAGCCGGGTCTCCGTACTCCTCAGATTAGGGTCGGGTGTTATCTTGTTGTTTCTTTCTTCTTAAAGACAGTTAGATTCTTTTGTTGTTTAAGTTCTATAGGCTATTAGACGTTGTTGCATTCATTCCTATAAAAATACATTTTTATGACTTTCGGTTTTTCTTATTTGTGTCTTGTTGTAAGATCCTAGTAATATTATTGTCAAACTGAGGTCGGGACCCATTGTGAGGTCCTAACCAGTAATGTCCCGAGTTCCGAGAATTCGGGGTGTTACACATCACTTACTATGTGTTTTTAGAAAAAGAAAGAAAAGAAACGGTCTACGGTTACGCCTCTCGTAGCCGTAGGGTTTGAAAATCGAATGTTGCACCAAATGACCTATGCGTACGCCTGCCGTACGCGTAGCTACTTTTTCACTTGTAGAAAGCAGCTACGGGTACGACAGGCGTACACGTAGGTCATTTACCGCTTAAAGCGTAGCGCTTCGTCTTCTTCCTCTCATCCTCTATCGTTTTTCTCTTCTTTTGGCGGCGACCGAAGGACGACGACGATTTCTCTCACCCACCAGCAACCACCACTACTCTCACCACCAGCAACCATGGTAAGGACTCGAGGAAGAAATGGCATTGTCCTTAGGACCGGTAGTCGTTCCGACGGCGGCGGCGGGGAGTCTTCTGGCAGCGACGCCGGTGGCAAACGAGGAGTTTCCGATGTCGACGTCGACCGAGGACGAGGAGGACGCTTAGGGGGCGTCGTCCGAGGATGTGCGACATCCCGCGCTTCCTCTGATGTAGGGGTACATTTTTTTATTTGTTTTATTATATTTTCACTTTGTTTTTTGAATTAGTGAATTAGTGTGTAATTAGGTAAATAATTAGTGAATTTGTCGATAACTTGTCAATTAATTAGTAAATTAGTCGTTAATTAATGAATTAGTCAAAATTTGCGAACTAATTAGTTAATAATTACTAAAATTAGTTGTTAATTAGTAAAATAGTCAGTAATTAGTAAACAACTAGTCGATAAGTACAAACTAATTGGAATACATTAGTCGGTAATTAGTGAATTAGTCGAAATTTGCGAACTAACTAATCAATAATTAATGAAATTAGTCGTTAATTAAGTAATTGTTCACTAATTAGTAAACAATTAGTCGATAATTACTCGCTAATTAATCCAAATTTGTCAACTAATTTGTCGTTAGTTAATGAAATTAGTAGATAATTAGCAAAGTGGTCACGAATTAGTAAACAGTTAGTCGATAATTAGTCAATAATTAGTAAACATTTAGTCGGTAATTAGTGATTAGTCCAAATTTGGCAACTATTTAGTCGTTAGTTAATGAGATTAGTCGATAATTAGCAAAGTGGTCACGAATGAGTAAACAATTAGTCAATAATTAGTAAACATTTAGTGGGTAATTAGTGAATTAGTCCAAATTTGACAACTAATTAGTCGTTAGTTAATGAGATTAGTCGATAATTAGCAAATTGATCAGTAATTAGTAATCAATTAGTTGATAATTAGTCAATAATTAATAAACATTTAGTCCGTAATTAGTTAATTAGTCCAAATTTGTCAACTAATTTGTCGTTAGTTAATAAATTAGTAAATAAATAGCAAAGTGGTCACGAATTAGTAAACAATTAGTCGATAATTAGTCAATAATTATTAAACATTTAGTCGGTAATTAGTGAATTAGTCCAAATTTGGAAACTAACTAGTCGTTAGTTAATGAGATTAGTCGATAATTAACAAAGTGGTCAGTAATTAGTAAACAATTAGTCGATAATTAGTCAAGAATTAGTAAACATTAGTGGGTAATTAGTGAATTAGTCCAAATTTGGCAACTAATTTTTCATTAGTTAATGAGATTAGTCGATAATTAGCAAATTAGTCAGTAATTAGTAAACAATTAGTCGATAATTAGTCAATAGTTAGTAAACATTTAGTCGGTAATTAGTTAATTAGTCCAAATTTGTCAACTAATTTCGTTAGTTAAGGAAATTAGTAGATAATTAGCAAAGTGGTCACGAATTAGTAATCAATTAGTCGATAATTAGTCAATAAGTAGTAAACATTTAGTCGGTAATTAGTGAATTAGTCCAAATTTGGCAATTAATTAGTCGTTAGTTAGTGAGATTAGTTGATAATTAGCAAAGTGGTAAGTAATTAGTAAACAATTAGTCGATAATTAGTCAATAATTAGTAAATACTTAGTGGGTAATTAGTGAATTAGTCCAAATTTGGCAACTAATTAGTCGTTAGTTAATGAGATTAGTTGATAACACTAGTACAGAAATGCACATTTAACACGGTTCCGTGTGCATTATTTACCACGATTATGAACCGTTCTAAAACTGCTTGTGGTAAATGTGTTTAACACGGTTGGCCCAGAACCGTGTTAAACGCATTTACCACGGTTCATGGTTTAACCGTGGTAAAAGTGTTAACACGGTTCAACGTGAACCGTGGTAAACGTGTTTACCACAGGCAATTTTAGAACGGTTCGGCGTGAACCGTGTTAAACGTGTTTACAACGGTTCGTGGTTCAACCGTGGTAAACAGGTTTAACACGGTTAAGATGGACCGTGGTAAACATGTTTACCACATGCAGTTTTACCACGGTTCCATCCAACCGTGTTAAAAGTGTCGTATTAAACGTGTTTACCGGTTCTCTTCAAACCGTGTTAATCGTGTTTACCACGGTACTCCTCGAACCGTGTTAATCGTATTTACCACGGTTCTCCTCGAACCGTGTTTAACACATTGCTATAGAACAGTGGTAATAATGTAGAATCGTGGTAATAATACTGAAGCGTGGTAAATTAGTAGCCTGTGTTAAATGTGAATTTGACCGTGATAAATGTGTTTATCACGATTTCATCTACAACCGGAGTAATATTTTATATTTTTTAATTATGCTATATTTATTGTGTTGCGCATTTATACCGTACACCTGCAGTAATCCAACCTAATGAACAAGCTAAACTGACCGGCTAACCGACAAACAATGCTCAAAGACAATCTTCAACGACACCATGATAATCGATCAATCAAATATAACCATGTCAATTGACAACAATAATCATTTCAATCATCTCAAAATACTAATCACTAAAAATCCATAATATTTCATAAGATAACTAGTTATTGTATACTTATCCTTTTGATCCTAAATCTCTTTAAATTGTTTGCTGATGTTACAGGAAACTGTAGCATATTAAGGTTTCGCCCAATGCTCACTTTGCAATTCATGTGTTGATTCTTTAACAACAGTTACAGCATCCTCAAGTTCCTTTTCCTTCAACTCATATTCAGCTTGTAAAGACTCAACTAGTACATAACTGTCATTTTTTCCAACTCCTCTTTGTGCGGGAAAAGATTAGTTGAAAGATTATTCTCAAGATCAGCTATCTTAGTTCCGGCCTTCACTCGTTCAGTCCTGCATGCAATCAGTTCCTTTTTCATATCTTTGATTTGAAGATTTATTTCTTCTGTTTCCAATTGATCAACAAGTTCAGTTCCTATCTCGACTCTTTTAGCAGAAATATTTCCTCTAAATCGTGCAATTCTAGCTTGAGCATTAGAAATCAACTTCCCCTGCAAGCAAAGATTTTACAAAAATTCAGTTAAGTAATAAATTAAACATCAAACAAGAAATCAATCACATCTGCTAATGCACCTTCTTGTCAAGTGCAATAAAAATAGATGATTTGCACCTCTTCGTATCAATAATGTCCTGACGAAGCTTCTATAACTAGAGACCTTCATACTAACTAATTAATATGTCCAGAGACTCACCTCGTAGGTCACAAGCACACTCCAAACGATTCCTCTACAAAAGTCTCAACCCAACCTCGAACCTAAACACAAATGACGCATTTGTATCAACATGTAGACCTAAACACAAATGACGCATTTGTATCAACATGTAAACTACAAGAGTCGTTCCATGGTTACACACCCAACACATCACAATCTACAAGATTCATTTTCTATTAATATACATGACAAGCTCAACACACATCAAACAATCCTCACATACAAACACAAATCATTTGTCAATGTCACATACTTATCTCTAACTAGAGACCTTCATACTAACTAATAATATTCCCAACAAAAACCAAAAGAAAATACAGATTACTTATAGGAACAGGACAACCATCACAATAATCACAATTTTCAAGCAAATAACAACTAATTATAATTATTCAAGGAATTCTCTCAATTACAAAACACTTAATCCTAATAACATCTAAATCCACAAAACTAAACTGATATTACGCTCACCACATCCCACAAGCACATAACACACAAATACACCTGTAATTACAAAACAACAGATAAACACACAAAAGTTCCCACAATATCGAGTTAGGGCTTACTGCAGATTGAAACCCTCACCCAAAGAAGACTCAGATGCGAAATCTGCACAAGAGAGGAAAGGTAAATGATGGAGGATGTGGACGGAAACACCAATCGGACGGTGGCCGGAAACGGGAAGCAGCCGGCGGTAGGAAGCGGTGGCCAAAAGCGCAACAAAACCCTAGCGCATACCTTTGCGAGCAGCGGCGAAGACGACGACGGTGCCCTTCTTCATGAGCGTCGGCACTGGAGGCGGTGGCGGCGAGAGTCCTAGCGGCGTCTCCTTCGCGAGCGCGGCGAATCTCCTACATGAACCTTCCTCAGCGTCGGCCGTCGGAACTGGAGGCCCACTACTGCTTGGCGAGACCTTCCTTCCCGTCCGTGTTGCCGTTGTTGCTTGGCGAGATCCGATTGATTGGTGGCTGGTTAGGTTTGAGCAAGAATCCAGAGAAGGAGAGGGAGATTGGGAAAGGAGAGGGAGATTGGTGAGATCTGTGGCGTGGAGTGAGAGAGATGAATCAGGAGAGTGGGAGGGATAGTTTAGGATGGCTAGGGTTAAAAAGGTGAGTACGGATCAAGTTTATTACGGAATTTTACGGACCCGTATTACTTAAATCTTGATCCGTTCAAAACTCGAATTTCCGACGAAGAGAAAAAATTAAAATAAAATCTACCTATCAATATAACCAAATTCAATTATAACTAGTATATTTTCCGCACCTTGTGCGGGTAAGTACGGGATTGTATTTTAATAAATTGTAAATATTATATATATATATATATATATTTATAATATTGTTTTTAATAAATTTGAACTATAAAAATTCAATAGAAAGTCAAATATTTATTTTTAAAACTGAATTGTAGATTTGATAAATAACTAAATGCATGTAATTTTTATGAATATTTTTTAACATGGTTACAAGTAAATCTTGACTCGTTCAAAACTGAATTGTAAACATTTTTACTACGGTTTTGAAGAGAACCTTGATAAATGATACACAAGTTTAACACGGTTACAAGTAACTGTTATACTATAACAAAAATTTTAACATGGTTCGCAGGGTAACCGTTTTAAAATGGGTGATTCTATAAATTTTCCACACTTATTTGGAGAACCGAGGTAAATTATAAGTACTTTTAACACGACTTTTTGGACAACTGTGGCAAAAATGTTGAATTTGCATATTTACCACGCAAAAACACGGAAACGTGTTAAATATATAGTAACCAATGTGCTTTTTTGTACTAGTGAATATTTAACACGGTTGATTGAAAGACGTGGTAAATTGTGTTCATACGCTTATTTAACACGGTTTAGAGGGTAACCGTTGTAAATTATAAATATTTTTACTACGGTTTCGAAGAGAACCGTGATAAATGATACACAAGTTTAACACGGTTACAAGTAACCGTTATATTATAAAAATAATTAACACGGTTCGCAGGGTAACCGTGTTAAAATGGGTGATTCTATAAATTTACCACGGTTATTCGGTAAACCGAGGTAAATTATAAGTATTTTTAACACGGTTTTTTGGACAACCGTGGTAAAAAAGTTGATTTTGTATATTTACCACGCAAAAACACAGAACCGTATTAAATGTACCGTAACCAATGTGCTTTTTAACACGGTTTTTTGGACAACCGTGGTAAAAAAAAGTTGATTTTGCATATTTACCACGCAAAAACACGGAACCGTGTTAAATATACTGTAACCAATGTGCGTTTTTGTACTAGTGTAATTAGCAAATTGGTCAATAATTAGTAAACAATTAGTCGATAATTAGTCAATAATTAGTAAACATTTAGTCGGTAATTAGTTAATTAGTCCAAATTTGGCAACTATTTAGTTGTTAGTTAATGAAATTAGTAGATAATTAGCAAAGTGGTCACGAATTAGTAAACTATTAGTCGAAATTAGTCAATAATTAGTAAACATTTAGTCGGTAATTAGTGAATTAGTCCAAATTTGGCAACTAATTAGTCGTTAGTTAATGAGATTAGTCGATAATTAGCAAAGTGGTGATTAGTAAACAATTAGTCGATAATTATTCAATAATTAGTAAACATTTAGTCGGTAATTAGTTAATTAGTCCAAATTTGGCAACTAATTAGTTGTTAGTTAATGAGATTAGTCGATAATTAGCAAAGTGGTAAGTAATTAGTAAACAACTAGTCGATAATTAGTCAATAATTAGTAAATATTTAGTCGGTAATTAGTTAATTAGTCCAAATTTGTCAACTAATTTGTCGTTAGTTAATGAAATTAGTAGATAATTAGCAAAGTGGTCAATAATTAGTAAACAATTAGTCGATAATTTGTCAATAATTATCAAACAATTAGGGAGTTTTGAATTAGTGAATTAGTATGTAATTAGGTAAATAATTTGTGAATTAGTCGATAATTTGTGAATTTGTCGATAACTTGTCAACTAATTAGTAAATTAGTCGTTAATTAATGAATTAGTCGATATTTGCGAACTAATTAGTTAATAATTACTGTAACTAGTAGTTAATTAGTAAAGTAGTCACTAATTAGTAAACAACTAGTCGATAAGTACTAACTAATTGGAATACATTAGTTTGTAATTAGTGAATTAGTTGAAATTTGCGAACTAATTAAGCAATAATTAATGAAATTAGTCGTTAATTAAGTAATTGTTCACTAATTAGTAAACAATTAGTCGATAAGTACTCACTAATTAGTCCAAATTTGGCAACTAATTAGTCGTTAGTTAATGAAATTAGTCGATAATTGGCAAAGTGGTCACGAATTAGCAAACAATTAGTCGACAATTAGTCAATAATAAGTATAATTTAGTCCGTAATTAGTGAATTAGTCCAAATTTGCCAACTAATTTGTCATTAGTTAATGAAATTAGTAGATAATTAGCAAAGTGGTCACGAATGAGTAAAAAATTAGTCGATAATTAGTCAATAATTAGTAAACATTTAGTGGGTAATTAGTGAATTAGTCCAAATTTGGCAACTAATTAGTCGTTAGTTAATGAGATTAGTCGATAATTAGCAAATTGGTGAGTAATTAGTAAACAATTAGTCGATGATTAGTCAATAATTAGTAAACGTTTAGTCGGTAATTAGTTAATTAGTCCAAATTTGTCAACTAATTTGTCGTTAGTTAATGAAATTAGTAGATAACTAGCAAAGTGGTCACGAATTAGTAAACAATTAGTCGACAATTAGTCAATAATTGGTAAACATTTGGTCGGTAATTAGTAAATTAGTCCAAATTTGGCAACTAATTAGTCGTTAGTTAATGAGATTAGTCGATAATTAGCAAAGTGTTCAGTAATTAGTAAACAATTAGTCGATAATTAGTCAATAATTAGTAAACATTTAGCCGGTAATTAGTTAATTAGTCCAAATTTGGCAACTAGTTAGTCGTTAGTTAATGAGATTAGTCGATAATTAGCAAAGTGGTCACTAATTAGTAAACAATTAGTCGATAATTAGTAAACATTTAGTCGGTAATTAGTTAATTAGTCCAAATTTGTCAACTAATTTGTCGTTAGTTAATGAAATTAGTAGATAATTAGCAAAGTGGTCAGTAATTTGTAAACAATTAGTCGATAATTAGTCAATAATTAGTAAATATTTAGTCGGTAATTAGTAATTAGTCAATAATTAGTAAACTTTTAGTCGGTAATTAGTTAATTAGTCCAAATTTGTCAACTAATTTGTCGTTGGTTAATGAAATTAGTAGATAATTAGCAAAGTGGTCACTAATTAGTAAACAATTTGTCGACAATTAGTCAATAATGAGTGAACATTTAGTCCGTAATTAGTGAATTAGTCCAAAATTTCCAACTAATTTGTCGTTAATTATGCAAATTATATAGGTAGCCGGCACTAGTGTTAGGGGATGGGCCGCTACGGTTTCGAACCGTAAGCGGCGGCTGATAGAGATGGGATTAGCCCATCCCGATGACCTACAAGAGGATCCTCAGGAGGAGGAGAGAGTCCAAGAGACTGAGGAGCATGTAGACGAGCGGATCGACATGCTATTCGGTTCCTCAAACGCATATGGCGGCCATATCCTACTTGAGGCGGAGGTCGACGCTTTTGTGATGGAGTTACATCAGTCCATGGACCGCCGTTCATCCGCCCCTGCTCATTCCGAGAGCTTTGCCGCCGGGGCTACGAGAGGTCAGTCCACACAGGAGGGTGGACCGCCGCCGTCTCATTCTCCACCTCCGCCTCCGCCTCCGCCTCCGGTTGAGGCTGTACATGATAACGCTGAGTATCCAAGAGGTCCCGCTATACGGGACCTACTCGTTAGTTATGAGACCCACGCCGCTCGCGACATATGGGTCGGTCAGGTACGGATTTATATTTCAATTAGTATTTTATATTTCATTAAATTCGAATGTGTTACTAACGTTTCAATGATATTTTTATAACAGGATAGATCTGTTCTGCGAGTCTATCGGCTAGGGACCACGGTTACTGGCTTGCGTAGCCTCGCTAATCAACTTGCAGCGCCGGACTGGATGGCACTCGTCAGGGGGAGTGGACTGCATGGCCTCCTAGAGATGCACTGGGGTGGGGTGGACCACGCTCTTGCATCTGCCTTTGCCGAGCGGTGGTATCCAAAGACGACCGGATTTCACTTCCCTTTGGGGGCAGATATCGATCACCCTGCACGACGTATACCATATATTAGGTCTCCGTATTGATGGAGACGAGGTTATGGGCGTCCGGGATGACACACTCTTCACCTCCATGTACGGCTTTCTACCGTTGGAGGTGAATGCCGCCTTGAAGGCGGGCGGGTGGCCGATAGCTCATCTCCTATCTACGCTGAGGACTATGGAAGAGTCCCCGGAGGTGAGATAGGAGGACATTGCCACTGAATTTTTAGCACTTCTCATTGGCTCCACCCTGTTCATTGACAAGAGTACGAACAGGGTGAAGTCTCACCTACTGAGCGTTTGTCGCGATCCCACCATGATGGTGTCTCGTGCATAGGGGGGCTGCTACATTAGCATTTTTGTATCGACAGTTGGACGAGTCATTTAGGAGGGAGGTGCATACGCTAGTTGGTTGTTCCCTTATGTTAGAGGTATGCCATCAATTATAATTTATTTTTTTTATTCTTTTAATAAATGAATTAATATGAAATTGATTTGTTTTTTCGCAGTCCTGGATTCACGCATATTTCCATCACTTCAGACATAGAGGGCATAGTGATCCTCCTAGACAGAGAGATCCACGACATGCATTGAGGTCGGAGAGGGCTCCTACCGGACAGATGGAGAGGTCGGCCTTTCTAGGATTTAGGGCCCAGTTAAAGTTGTGTAGGATGGACGAGGTACTAAACATACTCTTGTTTAAACTTTTATTTGCATTCGTTTTGATAAACAACGATATTTGCTTGGGAAATGACTTTGTAAGTGTGTCGCAGGTGACATGGATGTCGTGGGGTTCTCTTGACGGCTTCTAGACTGGACAGATGCGCATATAGACCTTTCGTGGTGAAGAGGCCATCGAAGATAGGAAAGTATGAGGTCTTGTTTTCTCCTGAGGTGTGGCATCATTGGGCGACACGGGACCAACATTTATATGACATACATATCCATCCAGTTGTCGTCGACCCATGGCAGATGGATGAGTACTTTCTCGACTGGTTCTTACCGCGTACTCATCCTTATCTATAACCACCTCCAGATGGTGCACCACCACCACCTCCACTTGCACCTGTTGTTCTTCCAGAGCGGGTAAGTACTTCATTGTTGAAGTTCATTTTCTTTAACTGATTTAGTAAAGTAATTAAATCTCTTTTGTTATACAGCGTACACAGATAGCGTAAGGCATTGCACGAGAGACTCTAGCTCGTGGTCCTCCGTTCGATGCTGATTTTATTCACCGCTTGATTGATGTCTTAGGAGGAGACGAGGCACCAGAGACGCCGCCTCCTGTTAGAGCATCTCAGCGACAGGAGTAGATATTTTGTTGTGTTTCTTATTTTGTATGAACATTATGTTTTATGTGAATGTTTCTTGCTTTGTATGAGCATTATGTTTTATGTGAATGTTTCTTACTTTGTATGAACATTATCTTAGTCCAACCCCTTATATTATTTATGTTTCATACAAAGGAGCGTTTTGTTGCAAAATAATAGCAAATGAGCGTTTTCATACAAAGGAGCGTTTCAAACATGGTAAGCATCAAACTAAGGACGAGTCTTCTCTCTAAAACAGCTTTCTGTATCTCGCTATTCTTCGGTCATATAGGTGGGTGAATCCATTAACTGAAGTATCGTGACCTCTCATCCAATCATGACATATGGAGGGCAAAGGAGCGTTTTGATGCAACCAAACCTGTTTCATAATCAACAGCAAGTTAGTCATATATATCTTTAGCATTTCAAGACATATTAATAAGTTTTTCATAATTAAATGAACTTACCGGAACATAGTGATGATCATTGAGTACGGCGATTGCATAAACTTTTCTTGGTTTTTGTTGTTCTTCTTCAAAATCCGCAATTATGGGCAAACAAGTGTATGAGTCCAGCCTAGAGAAGACCACAAGTGTCACTCGATATAATGTGGCGAATGCGAGAGCAGTGGTAGGAACCTCCATCCAGAACTGCGATGTGCAAGGTGCGGGGTTAAGGTAGTTGACGTTGTCAATAAGTTCTTCAAACTCATCATCGCCATGTATTCCGGAGTATACATGCATGTGTCTACTCAACTCCCAAGCAATCTCTTTCCGGACACGAATGTATTCATCTTGCTCGTAACCCAATAGCGCACCAAGTGATCATATCCGCAATGACCATCGCCAGGAACATCTATCACACGATCAACGTAGGATAACATAAAAGCGGGGATGTTCCGGTAACTCCAGTTGAATCCTCGGACCACTACTTCAGATGACTGAGCCGGAATAGATGCTCAACTGGAATAGATGGCTCAGCTGGAATATATGGCTCAGCTGGAATAGATTGCTCAGCTGGAATAGATGGCTCAGCTGGAATAGATGGCTCGTCTGTGGTGTCTGCTTGTCCTCGACTTCCTCATGAGGGACTCCCTATCAACTCGAGCATGCTCACATCCAGATGGTACTCGACTCTGCTTGTCATGCGGATGTTAAATTCTTGGCTCCCTAGCAACTGACTCCATCGGGTTCAACACAGTTTCCGCATAAGCCCCAAACTTGTCCACAATGTCCTGCCTCAACCTACCCTCCCGATGCATGGCCATAAAGGACGTCAAAGCTCGTCGGTGACTTCATGCCACACTACCTGCCTTCAAAAGGGATGTATTGTAGTCAAGAACATAGGTCTGTTATCCCGGAGTGCCGCTGCAAACTCATATACACAAGGGAACCCGTACGATTGCCTCCAATACCAGTCGCCATATGTAGCTTGAAATGTCCCCTGGCACGCCAATTTGTAATTCTCGATCAAGTACTTCATGCAGTTGTTCGACACCTTTCGAATGAGAAATGCAAACATTGGGTCTTCTTGGATGCTAACGATGGTAAGCGTACGCGACTTCTCTATGCTACCCTGAATCTCGTCAATCTGGTCTCCAATCATTCTATGGATGCCCTTGACGAGAGTATCAAATCCGCAACGAGTTGACTCGATAGTTCTTCTCAACACCGAATGAGCACCCTCGGCCCTAAGATTAGAACACAATTTACGCTTATAGAATAAATCATTGATAGTAAACTTAACAACAAAAGATGTAATGATGAATCATGTCTAACCTTCCCGTAGTCCTTGATCCGAGATGGAGATAGTGATCGGTCCAACAACGGACTATAGCTTCCTTGTATTTGTCCAACCATGTCTTCTCGAGGTACTCCATCAAATGATATTTGTCCCTCCAACTATCCTTCGTATGGAAGAGCCTCGCCTCATAAGCCTCAATAGTAGTCGAGTCAAACAACTCATGACAAACCCTCATGAATTTTGATTGGATGGATGGCGAATGTGACTTCCACCAACTATTTGATTCGATGTTTCTGAACATGTGCCACTCACAAAGAATATGTTTGGCATTTGCAAAGACTCTAGGCATTGCTTTAATGAGGCCTAACTCATGGTCCGTCACCATCACTTCCGACTTCTTTCCATTGAATAGCATGGCAATGCGTTCCGAAGCACACTCATAATGACTCGCCGTCTACCGTTTGATGAACACGAAACCAACGGGAAACATGGCAACCCAACGCCTTGACTCAAGGTACGCTAGGAATAAGTCACTCACTTCCTCTCCTCCTTCCATGGTTTCCATCCTAATATCCCACAAGTAATCCTTCTATTGCAAGAATTTCAACGCTTGCTGGATTACCATTCGATCTCCCATCGCTTCCAATCTAAATTTATTTCGAGCATTTAAAGCTTGCTTCCTAGAAGTGACCATCTTCTCAAGGTCTTCAAAATCAATCTTTAGCAAACGAACAATTTTCCTCGGAGGCATTCCCACCTCGGTGTAGATGGCGACCCGTTTCATTTGTGCCTTCGTCAACTATCCGGCAAATGCATGACCTACCAACTTCTTCGGAAGATGATGATTGTGAATTCCATGGACATGCCTCACACCCCAAAGACCCCTTTGCACTTCTTCAACGTGTAAGCAAAACTTACAATCGGACTTCTTCGTCTTGCATAGTTTCCTCAAGCCCTTCGTCTCACTCTTGCGGACTCCGTAATTGTCACACGCAAATATCACCTTTCCGAAATGATGATCTTCCGACTTATAGGACTTTAGTTTGATGAGAACCATATTTATACTACCGGCTTTCTGAAGAACCCACGCAAGTAGCGAATCCAAATCCATCCATATAGATGGTCCACAAACAAACTACTGCAGTCATAATCGTCGGGAATAATGGGAGCCTACGATAATTATTCGGAAAACTTCATTTAGTACAACTATATCATATGTTCTATCATTGTTCAAAGTACTTTACTTAACACTAAACTAACTTCTAATAACCATAACATATAGAATGAAATTAAACTACGCTAAAACAAACAAATTGAAAAAACTAACCTCAACAGTTGAATACGGATCAAAGTTGTTAAGCATCGCGGGATTGAACATAGCCTCCTCATCGGCTTCACCACCAGCTAGATCAACACCGTCATCTCCATCGCCGGAATGATACTCCGGTTCTGTATCGTCGGAATTCATCTTTCAATGAGATTTTTGGGAAACAACGAATGACGATACGTTTGTATGGATTGATCATATCGGAGTTGGGTCGAATGCATGGTATATATACTAGTGTTGGGGGTACATAACCGTTGGAAAACAGTTAGTTTTCAACATTACGCGTACGTCACCCGTAGCCGTATATAGCCGACGGCTACATAACCGTTGGACAACGGTTACTCTGGGCAAACCTACGGCTACGCCGGGCGTAAGCGTAGTGTAATATTACAGCTACGCCTCGCGCCTCGCGTAGGCGTAGCTGAGTTTCTCTTATTTTGACTATTACGGCTACGCCTCGTGTAGGCGTTATTTTGCGAACGAAACTATACGTTATACTACGACTCCGCCAGGCGTACGGGTAAATAGAGTACGAATAGAATGAATCGTGTGGTACGAATAGCACGAACCACTTTAACTCCTCAAAATACTTTTATTAATCAATTTGAATTTAAAATTCAAATAGTCATAACACAACACATTATCAAAAATGTATTTTTAAACTCTCATATATATCGAAATTATAAATGGTTTAAATATCATCTTTTAATATCTTATAAAAAAATCTATATTGATCAATGTATTTATTTTTTCATAATTTAGTTCGTATACATTATTAAAAATGTATTTTTAAACTCTTATATTCATCAAAAGTATAAATGCCTTAAATATCGTCTTTTAATATCCTTTAAAAAAATTATATTGATCAATTTATTTATTTTTTCATATTTTAGTTTGTAGAATCTTATATTCATGAAAACTATCCTTAAAAAAAGCCAGAAAAAAAAAAACTGGGAGAATTTGATATACTAGGCTTTTTTGAGTTTTTGTTTAAGAAAGTGTACCCCAAATTTTTTACCACTTTCATTTAATAGTAGGTAAAAATTATTAACCCTTCTATTTAGAAAGAAAGGAATAAATGATGTTTGTTATTTGTTATATAAGTATAAGTTTTAATTTTTAATTACTGAATTTGTTTTTTTTATTTATTATTTTTCTTGTTTTTATTTATTATTTTTTTTTTATTTTCTGAACTAAATTTCTCATACCGGAATTTCACATACCAGAATTTTTATACCAGAAATTTCATACCAGAAATTTCATACCATAAATTTCATACCATAAATTTCACACCAGAAATTTCATACCAGAAATTATTATACGAAAAGTTCGTACCAGAAATTTCATACCATAATTTTTCATACCATAATTTAAATACCAGAAATTTCATACCATAAATTTCATACCAAAAGTTTCATACCATAAAATTACATACCATAAAATTACATTTTATCATACCAGAATTTTTACACTAGATTTTCATACCATAAAATTACATACCATAAAACTACATACCATAAAATTACATTTTGTCATACCAGAATTTTGTTACACCGGATTTTCATACCATAAAATTACATATCATAAAACTGCATACCATAAAACTACGTACCAGAAATTTTTCATACCAAAAAACTCATAACAAAATTTTCTGGTAAGAATTTTACATACCAGAAAATTCTGGTATGAGTTTTTTGGTATGAATTTCGTACCAGAAATTCGTACCAGAGATTCTGGTATGAAATTCATACCTAAAAACTTGTACCAGAAAATTCACAAAATTTAAGTCATACCGGAAACTAGCAGATTGTAAAGCACAAGCAAATTCCAACTTACATGCCTAATGCCTACACACATATAGAAACCAGAAAGGAATCCCACACAAACACCACCCACCCACCCACACAAACACCACCACCCACCCACCCACCCAAACACCGTAGCTTCCACTCTTTACTTTCAT